>NW_006497417.1:195725-219435 GCF_000471905.2 Amborella trichopoda
TTACTAGTTGTACTACGAAGGTACCACGTATATACGTTAGGTAGTGTTGTAGTACTATATATTACTACATAGAGTACGTAGTAGTTACTACCTACTTACTATATATATATATATATATATATATATATATATATATATATATTGTACTTCTTATACACTTGATCTAAGCCCTTCATTTTGATATACATGTTGAAGATTCAGAGTGTCTTCAATATCTCCTTCATACATGACATATTAGCTTAAATATTACTAAGAAATGAGTGAACCGCTTAAACCGGTTTATCCTCAGCCCTCTAGAAACCAAATGCCCCATAGTAAATCAAATATAGGTACCTAAAATTTCTTTAACATTCTAACATGTTATCAAACACATATACCCTATAACTTCATTAACATTGCAGGTTATCAAACACATATACCTAGAACTTCCTTAACATTCGAGTATTAACAATTCCAGAGAGAACATTCCACTTCCCAAAAAAAAACTTCCAATTTTTAGAAAATGTTTACCTATCAACAATCAAATAGGCTCTAAGTCACAGACAGAAGCGGAGAACATTTTTCTAAATGACTGAACAACCATATTTGAAGTGTTCGGCTGATCTCCATTCATGTTAGCATCATTGTGAAGATTTTGGATTATTGCGACATATGAACCCCAAAGAGAACAAAATGGTCTATACGCGGGCTAGTGCACTGCTCTTTACTTTTATTAGCGTGCTCTGCTCACGTTTTATCATTTTACTCAACAAGTTTTTACTTAAAAACCAACTCTACAAAATAGATGTAATGAAACTGTAGTGGGCATGTTCGTCCATTAAAAAAATACTTTTTGAGGCATTAAAAAATACTTTTTGGGGGCATCGGGTTGAAGCACCCTCTTCATCTTCCTGCGCTCCCGTCACCATAAGCCCTTCCACTTGCCGGATTTGGTTTCAGCTGCCGGAAAATGGCCATGGTCGCCCGTCCATCGGCCATATTTTTGGTATTAATTTATTTCTCTCTCTCTCTCTCTCTCTCTCTCTATTGGAAAACCCTAGCGCTCTATCCTATTTTCCTTTCTCTTGCCCCATCTCTCTCTCCCTCACGTTTTCAGTTTGGTTCTTTTTCTCAGGTTCATAAACATAGAGATCGCATTTCTCTGTCACTCATGTGTAAAAGCAGTTCTGCAAATACATAAGGTCTTGATCAACAAGCAGACACAATGGCTGGGAACTCAGATTTACAAGTCATTCCACTTGCAAAAGAGATGCACAATGTTGAATCAGGGCCATTATAGCTGATTCGATTGGAACACCAAAGCCAAAGTGAAATACAAGTTGAATAAGGGGTATGAGAGCATATTGCCTTGGAACACCACTCCGCTAACCTCAAAAGCCAACCGTTTAAAATTGCTAATTTTGAAAAGGTATACAAAAATCGCTATTTTTTTTCATAAAAGCGTTTAAAACGCTATTTTTCATAAACTATTTACACAAGATAAAAAAAGCGTATTTTTTTACCTGTATTTTTTTTTGTTCAAGTTCTCTTCCTTTTTTCTCTCTAAAAATCAGCATCCCCAAGCAAAAAATCAACATCCCAAATCTTGCCCCGAGCCCAAAGGTACCTGCTGAAATCCCACTTAGAATTGTTTTGCCGTAGTTGCTTCGAAGTTTACACTGACGAGGCGCCATTAATTGATGGCAAAGTGTGTCTCAGTTTCACATTCGACATGTTTATCTTGAATGTTTGCCTGTTTATGCCTGTGCTCATTGCACAAACCCTAACTTTCATTTCACAAATAATGGTGATTCTAATAAGAAAGGACGGGGAATTGATAGGAACTTGTGTTCTATAGCTCCTAATTCTAGACCAGTCGTGAATCTCTCAACCAGAAAGGCTATTGTGGCAGCAGCTCAAATTTCTTCTCTCTCTATGAATAGATTTGCAATGATTGCTAGGGATGAAGATGATCGAAGAGTTATGGATTATGCGATCGCAAAAAAAAGGGAAAGAGATGCTCTTGTAAAATCCCTTAAATTCAAGGCAACTAGAGCCTTTTTCTGTCTGGAAACATCCTTTTCAAACAAAGAACTCGAACTCAAAATGTGTATTTATCAAGCCCTTTTTTTAATTAAAAAAAGAAAAAGTTTTTATAAAGCCGAGGCTCTAAACCATCAAATCACAGCCCACCTCAAACATTACACTAGAAGAGGTTGTTTTGATGCTCAAATATCCCCAAATTGGTCATCTCACCATCAAGATGCATGGATATGAGAAAAAAATAGATTTCAGGTTTTGGAAATAGGGCATTTTGTAGCGTATTTTTTGACAGTTAGTTTTCAAGATTTTCAAGTTTTTATAGATCTATGTGATCCACACTATTTTTAAGGCTTTAAAATTTAGAATTAAAGATAAAAGTATATTTTAAGTCTATCATAAAGATTTTCTGTATTGAAATCATATTTTTTATACAATTTGAAGATGCATTGTGTTTTGATTGTTAAGAGCCTGGGCTCTATACAAACCGCACCCATTAAACAACTGTATATAAACTTTAACCATGGTTATAGAGTGACCATAGTCACCATACCAAGCTTTTTAATGAGAAAAAAAATTAATGTATTTTTTTTGGTATGTACTAAGTAGGTATGATGTTTGTTAAATCATTTAATGAGTAAATTTATATGGTATATTTTTATGGATGGATTAGTTATTGATGGTTTTGGCATAATTTTTATTTTTTAGAATTTCAAAATTTTAAATATTTTAAAATTATTCGATTATTTGATTTTGATTTTTTGAGCCTAGTTCGATATATTGGCTTTGATATTTTTGTTGATCCGTATGTTTTTTCCGATTTTTTCATCCGACTTTTAAAATAAAACGATTTCTTTTCGATTTTATGATGAGTTGATTTATTGATAGTCCCCAACTTGCTAACTATTATGTGAGCCCCCTATCAAAACACTTACTTACTTAAATGCCCTCATATAAAAAAAAAAAATGCACACGGTACATACTTGAAAAAAAGATTGTATACTATAGTACCATTTATCTTTATCATAAAAAAAATCTTAACTCACATTCATTAGATGTCAAATTAGATGGGTTGAGATACGTGACAAAGTTCGATATTTCCTTTTATTTGAATTTGAATATAGTAAAAGACGCTCTTACCACCGTACTATTACAACTACACTAGACAAAAAAAATAGCCTCTTTGTACCAAAAGCCATAGTGTCTTTGTAGACCTTTTTTCTTTGGAAAAAGGTCACCACAATAAGGATATCGTTTGTTTGTTCGGTTGTACCTACTATTTATACTACATATATCAAAATAAATTAATCACAAATTCACGACCGTACAAAGAAATAAAAAACATGTCATCCTACTAGAGGGTAATTCATGATATTATAAGTTTAGTTGCCATTTAATAAATCTAGAGACATGGCTTTGGGCTAGATTTTTATCGAAAAGTATGATATTCTCCTTATAGAATCCCAATAAATAAAGTTTTCTCAAAGTAGTATTCCCTCCACATAAGAGTCCTAATGACAAGGTTAGATTAAGATAATTTCTAGAAATTTCCAACTTTTATCGTCAAACAAAAAAAAATGGCAAATTCTTAATATTCAATTTTCCTTTTTAAACAGTCGATTCAAATGAAGATATTAGTAAAACAAAAATTTGTTCTCATAAAGTAGGGTTTAATAAAGGGTGTGATATGTGCATAGCCTAGGGTCTCTAAACAATCAATTAGAGCCTACTTTCAAATAGTATCGAGAAATATGGTTTCAGTACTAGAAATCTTTGTAATAGCTTTGATTATATTTTTACATTTAATTATAAATTTTAAAGCTTAAAAAATAGTATAGATCAAGTAGATTTATGAAAACTTGAAAAACTTGAAAATTGGCTATCCAAATATGCATTACAAGTTGCATTATTTCCAAAATTTGAAATCCATTTTTTTCTCATGTCCATGCATCTTGATACCGAGATGATCAACTTGAAGATATTTGGGCATCAAAACGACCTTTTATAATGAAAATTTTGAGGTGGGCTCTAATTTGATTGTTTAGAGTTGAGGCTCTATATAAACTTTTCTCTGTAATAAATAAAATTTCTTTGCTTGCCTCTATTTGTCGTGTAAGTGTTTTTAAGAGTTTTCCATTTATGAATGCAATTTCTATAAGGTTGTAACTTTAAACAATTCAATGAAAGCACACCTCCAAATTTTATCATAACATATAATTTAGGTGTAAATTTTTTTTAGGATTATCTCAAAATCTATTTTCATATCTAATTATAAAATTTTAAAATCCAAAAGTTATTAAAATCAAGTAGTTCTATAAACATATGAAAATCTTGAAAATTGATGGTCTAGACAATGTGTTGTAAGATGCACTATTTCTTGGACTCAAAATGTTTTTTTTTTTTTTCATATCATACATCTTGATGTCGAGATGATCAATTAGAACGTTTTTCAACATCAAAACAACCTTTTCCTATTGTTTTTGAGGTCAATCTTTAATTCTACATTTGAAGGTTGCAACCTTATATAAAATTTTTCATATAGTGTTAATGACTTTATTGATAAAATACGTTAAGACAAATTACACAGCAAACATCAGTAGCTTCGAAACTACAATATTTGATACAAAAAAAAAAAAACCTTGTTCCGCCAGAGCATCTGCCATCTAATTTCCCTCTTGATTATCCAACGTACGTTCAAGTCTTGGTATACCATTTAATCACAAATAAACAAAATTTTTATTTTATGGCTGGGATGGACTTGAAGTTTGGACATGTTTAATGCTCACCCTCTTGCATTTGAAAAATAAAGAATGGTTCTAAAATATAGTGACTAAAATTCCGTTGCGGAGGAATCAATATTCTTAAATTAATTCTACTTTTTCCTAGTTAGTGTATCTCAAAGCTAAAATTCAAATATTTCGAAATAATGAAGGTACAGGAAGTTCCAAGAAAACTTATAAATTTTGAACATTAAAAGGAAGAAGCTTTTTAAAAGTCTTTTCTGATAAAGAAATAGGCATTTCTTTCCTCTCTTTTTTTTTTTATTTTAAACTGTTAACGAGTTTTTGTAAAGAAAATGAAAGTGATACAACCTCCGCGTTCTGTATTGGGCACTACCCCCTTACACTAGGGAACTGCCCAATAAACGAAAAAATAAAAAAAATTAAATTAATAAGAG
Source organism: Amborella trichopoda (assembly GCF_000471905.2). The sequence goes on from NW_006497417.1 coordinate 200,923, forward strand.
GCCGAGGATGTCATTCTTGTACTGAAATATAATTTTGGAAACAATAAAAAAAACAAATATAACATTAATAAATTGATACCAGACACTGATTGCTCCAAATTTTCCTTCCTCTTTCCTTTCTCTCCTAAACCATCTTAGCTTGCTCTTTCTTTTTATATAAGAATTCTTAAACTTTTTTTTCTCCAAAACAAGGCGCTCTCTCTAGCGTTTCCATCTCTTATTTTCTCTCCATAACTCGTTAACATGTCAATCTCTCCAACTCTTCCATCAAAAACACACAGCAGGAAACGAAGACAATCTTTTAGTGAAGATTAGGTAACCGCTAAACAGGAGCCTTTACAAAGCAAATCGAGGAGGATGAACGAACCTATTTAGCGTGAACTAATCTTCTTTTAAAGATGGTATTTACCTTCGCCTTAGTACCCCAATATTCTTCACCACTATCGTCAATCCTGATATCTTCCTCCTCCCCTTCCCCAAAATAATTCGAGCATCTTCTCCATTAGAGCATGTCATTTAAGCTCCTTTTGTCTCTGTGTCACGTTCTTTATCTCTACCAACTAAACCCTTACACATCGAAAAAACAAGGTTCATCACAAAATATATGTGATCACTTTTATTCCTCTTAGTAGGCTCTCATATCATACATGCTTGTGGTATTTAACTTGCTGTGTCCATTCATCATGGCCACTAGTTTATAATGGACGGTGGGGATCACAAGTTAGTGTTCGTAATTAGAGACTTAGAAAAACAAGCACAATGAGGGACGGTTGGGCCATTAATACGTGATAAAAGAATGTAATACACCCTATACATAATAATATATACACAAGTAATACTTGCGTTAATTAAGGTCATAATAGATAACAGTTAATACTCCCTAAATACATAATTAAACCAGCTTTGAAGAATTAGGCAAGGACGGAGGGACCACTATTAAATTCGCCAATGACTTTCGAGTAATCAACAATTTTTAGGGAAGCTACCGACTTTATGAATTTGAACGGTAGATTTTTTTTTTTTTTGGGTAGATCAATGGGGAATACAAACCCATATCCGTTTTAAAAATAGTTCGTGGTTTTGGAATGCGTCACTGGTCTAACCTCTACAGCTCGAATCACCACGACAAGTTTCAGAGTTATCGACACTAAACGAATATCGACACATGATTGACACTCGTAAGACACATACAACACCTGTGTACTTTTTTTAGACACTTTTATTTTTGTTTTAAAAGTGACGTTTTTTTTTTGAGAACTTCAGACTTTATTGAAGAGTATTTTATTTTATATGTATCAATAAGTAGTTTCGAATAAAAAATAAAAAATATTTTTATTTGTTAAATTACGGTTTCCATAAGTCGTAGTTATTTTAAATAAAAAATATGGTTTACTTCAACTACTATGAAACTTTCTAAAGTTTCTCCTCCCAAAATAGTTTATCCCTTTGCAAGTCGTGACCACCGATTTCTTCCTCTCCAAGGGAGTGGACTACTGGTTTCACTATCTCCAAGCTATTTTTTTTATATTCATCGCTCCTTCAAACTCTCTCTTTCATTTTCACTGTGCCTTGTGCCATGCAAGATCTTTATTGTTCCATCTTTCATGCTATTAATAGCATGAATTGTAATGTACCTTGTTTTGTCTTAACAACTAATTTTTACTAGTTTTGAAAGCTTGTATTTTGAATGAATACTTTATGACTCTTTTCAATGGCCACGAAATAAGGCTGCCATATTTTGAATTAATAATTAGCTAATACTTTGTAGGGTTTTTTTTCATACTATTATGATGCAACTTCAGATTGAGCATTAAAAAATTTGAATGTATAAAATTCAGATTCACAAAAAAACCTTTTTTTGAATTATTAATTTAATCATTTTTGTTTTTTGGATGCTATATTATTGTTGTATGACAAGAATTGTATGTGCAAATGAATATGTGAAGTACACAAATTTTAGGATAAGTATATATATATGGAAAAGTATATCATGAGAACATTTACCTTTGGTACAAGGTAATCACAATTAATCTTGATCATTGGATGTAAAATTGGGTGACTACATTTATTTCATTGACCTAGCCCAAAGTTCAAAAGAATTTTTTTCGAATTTTGTGATATACCCAAGCTATCAGATTTCACATCGAATGATTATAAATACTTGTGACCTCTTTGTATCAAAGGTCAGTGGCATCATTTTATATATATATATATATATATATATATATATATATATATATATTGCAAAGACGTATAATGTCTCACGTATAATGTCTCAACGTTATTTTTTGGGGTTTACATTTCTGACACTCATTTCTGTGTCACGAATAGACACCCGATCAGTGCCTATATAACATGGTATAGGCGTGTAACAACCGTTTATTGACTATGGTGTCTCCAATGTTGCTGATTCGAAGAACTTCAAAACACTAAAAACAGCACCGTAAGCAAAGATTAAAAGAGTTCTTCAGTAAAAGTAGCACTAAAATACACTACACCAGTCCCAATAGAGGCTCTTCACCTTCAACAATCAAAATGTAACTACATACATGTATCAACGTTTCTGATAATTCAGGAACCTAATGGATACAGCAAACATTGCAAAGAAGAAAAACGAGAATGCCACAAGAACATATATGCTGACACTAATCATGCTAGAATCATAATCCAAATATATTTTCAGATATTCTTTCACTGTACCTCTGAAACCTGGTCCCACCAGCTCACTTTCCACGTCACCAAGTTGAGAAGATACAATGCCACGTAGGGTCCATGCCACTGGGCAGATGTAATGGAACCAAATCCACCACACGGGAATCCTCTGAGAGAAATATTGTCACAAAACCATGACCTTTAAGAGCAAAAGAGGAAGAGGAAACAATTCCCTTCTTTTATTTGTTAGAATAAAGTTTATAAACCAGGGTTTAAAAAATTCGAATCTTACCCTAGATCACTAGAGGACCAATTCCATTCACTTGGTTCAGCTCAGGCAACTCCCGAGTCAAATTGGCGCATGGATACAATAGAAAGACAAATAAATAAATAAAAAACTGGGGGGTATCAGATGATTCCGGGTTCTAATCTTCATTCCACCAATGGCAATTCAAACTGGGCAATTTCAATTTGAACCGGATTTTTTAAACCCCGATATTACTGAATAAGATGCCTACAGAAACTAGCATACTGTCCTAAAAGACCAGAGCATTGGAGATATGAACTTGAACAAATTAACATTGTTAATCTTTTGGTTTATATGTTTTTCACATATTTCACAGAAACCAAGAGGAATATCAGTACTCACGAATTCCCCATCATCTGTGCAAAATCGTTGTGTAGGAAATTTAAAATAATAGTCTTCTTACAAGTTAAGCAAATTTAATGTTCATTGTTTTTGGATTCTGTTTGGATGTGGGACAAAAAGGAGGTAATGGAGTCAGTTATTTGCTATTTGCGTCCAAGTTTTTCTTACTTCCACCTGAAATATTAGCGCGTATATCCAGAAAGAGCTTGCTAGAATTTCCACCAATGTACTTGGGTGCAAATACAGATGCAAATACTCGTCCCTTATTCAAATTAATGGGTAAATATGGGAAGCACCCATCCGACATTGTTTTCTCCAAATCCAGCTAAGCTAGAGACTTTTACTTCACAAAATCCTAAGAGTCCAATAACATGAGAATAAAGAAAAATAAGTGTCAAGATGTTACTTACTGCTTTTGGGATGAGGAAACCAGATAGAAGATTCCATATTGAGTAAAATGTACTGGCAAAAGTTGCTGCAAGGTGTTGAGAAGACGACACGCCCACAGCCATCATCCCATAGAATGTGAAGTACAGGAACGTCAGGTACATGACAATGAGATACTTCAGAAACTTCACTGCAAAACCAACAAGGGTTACAAAGCTCATTTTGTAAAAAGTGACATAATTCCAATGAAGCTTAGATTGCAACATGGTCAGCTGCAAGTAAACAATTCATTTCAATGAAACTTAAATGGCAACATGGTCAGCTGCAAGTAAACAATTCATTACGAATTATAGACTATAACAAATGCCAAGGGATAATAGTATTTCACAAATGAATATTAGGACAAACCAAAAAGTCATTAAACAGGTCAATATGGACTAAAAGGAAGAGTCTTACTTGGGGCTTCCCAAGTACTTGTATGCTTCCATGATTTTAATAACAAGAAAAGACCTACCAAAATGTCAGCATTAACATCCCAATGCACCTTTCTCAGGTAAGATTGCATTCACATGCAACGTAAATATTCCAGCATTCTCATTGAATTTCATACACTCATCAGGTCATTCGACTGTTGCATTTCATGATAACATGCTGGTAAGTCACTCCTTTGCAGATCTGGTAGTTCTTGCCATTTCTGCACCTTAACAATAGTATTATTATTGAAAGTCTTTCTCATATTCTCCAATTTGTGGAAGTTGTTGGTCATGTGGAATTCATGGCTATAAAATAAAAAAAATTTCTTTTCTTAATTATTGAATCTGAATTTCACTTGTAAGTGCCGCAATACACTGCTGTGAACGAAGAACAAAAACCTAACTACAACCTAGGACCTTTCCTTTTCTGCCAAAATAAAAGCCAAGCTAAAAAAAGGCAAACGGTAGGCCCAAAAGGGCATGGTTGGAAGTAGTGAGAAAAGATATGGGGACTTATGGCCTCACTTAGGGTATGGCCCTTGATAGAGTAGAATGGCAACCAGGATTCATGTAGCCGACCCCAAGTAGTTGGAAAAATATTATGATGATGATGATGAATCTGAGAATAAAAACAAGCTTCCATTAACAATTTAAGTACAAATAATATTCCCAAAAAATCACAGTAAATATAAATATGATTGAAAAATAAAATAATACAGATGAGAAGACTTACTTGAATGTGCCTAGGGTCACCACCCCTCTTATTCTTATTGAACTGTTTTTGCCTCTTTTTTCTGTTTTTCTGCATCAATTGGTATTAGTGTCTAGGTTTTTTTCAACATTAAAGTTGAAAATCTACAACCAAGTCTAGGGTTTGGATTCTGGTGAACCTACGACAACAAGAAGAGGTCGAGACAAGGGTATTTATATGGATCCACCTCGTGATGAGCGAGCTCAAGAGATAGAGGATATGAGTCGGCAACTTCAAGAACATAAAAGGAAGCTCGCAGGCATCAATCATGAGGAGATGAAGTTTTGTCCATCCAGGACAATGTTGAGTACAACCCTTTTCACGGTCGTGTTCCGCGAGATGTGTTGATGTAGGAAAAAAACAATAATAAATCAGAAAATAAAAATAAAATAACTCTCTAGGACTGCAAGGGAGTCTCCTTCAAAAGATCTTTTCACAAGACCAAATTCTTTACTCAAAACAAATTCTCTTCTTTTACAATGAGGGACTTTTTCTCTTCAAATATACTTAAAATAAATAAATAAATAAAGCAACCCACAAAAAATAAACTCTATCTTATCTCTTTCTTTCTTTTTCCTTTTATGATGCTTATAAACCTGTTAAGAGATAACAACCTCAACCCCCACAAAAATAGAAATTATATCCTCGTAAAAATCTATCCTAACCAACTCCCATAGAGAATTTACCATTTAAATCTCTACAACTACATAAGACAAATATAACCCTTAAACAAACTAAAATCTGAAATAACACCTTTTTAAAATTAAAAATAAAAAATAAAAAAATTAAACAACCCCAATTTTTTTATTTGCATCATTTGTCGAGTGAAGAAAAATAAAATTCGGTTTATAGAAAAAGAATAGAATAAGGTTAAAATTATTGTCGTTCAATTGAAGAAAAGCTTTGATGTGGTGGGAACATCTGAGAGTAAGGCGAGAAAGGATGAGAAAACCTAAATTGTATCGTGGGAGAGGATGAGGAAAAAGATGCAGAAATAGCTCCCGAAAATTTATTTACAGTGTTTATATCATAAGACACATGTAACCGACCTCAATTAATTAGAAAAAACCTATGATGATGATATCATAAGACACATGTTGTTGCACCAAGGAAAGAGGTGGTGGTTCAATACACAGATGAGTTTCATCTTTTGATTGCCGTGGTGATGTGATCGAGCAGTTGGAGCAATCTATTGCCAGGTATGTGAATGGACTGTGGCTTTTAAAGGCCTAAAGAGCTTGTAAATATGATATTTTATAGTGGAATATGCACTTAATTGGGAGTGTGTGCATTGACTCACCAAGGGTTTGGCGGTTTATGGCCCTGGTCATGTCCAAAACCTTACCCCTGGGCATATAGTACTATAAAAAACGAGTTTGTAGTGGGTCATCCCTTGTTAACGTTGGACAGATGCCCAGGAATGATGTTTATAGGCCAAGAGAACTATGTGGTCTCATGGAATAAGGTGTGGGGTGTATCAAGATATGGGATGGTAACTCCCAACATCTTCCAGTAAGTCTTCCCAATAGCTCTAACTAATTTCAATATTATTTCTTATTGTATGTGAATTTTCAAGAATTTGTTTTGTGCTAAAACTTAATGGTGGAATGTTTTTTTAAGCTCCTGGATAGTTTCTATTTCTTTTGGCAGTAAAAATAAAGATCCTAGGTTGTATCTAGGGTATTAGTTTAATTTACAGCAACATAAAGTAGCCTATGTAAGTGGAATTCAGGTATCTAGAATTAAAAAAAAAAAAATGAACTTAATACCTCAAAATCCACGTAGCCACAACTTTCAAATACAAGATGTGGTAATTTTGCAGGGGTATTGGACCATTGATGAGGTTTATAACCTCGCAAAGAGGGGTTGAAACTTAGCAGAAACGATCCTCGCACAGGTGGGTGAGGGTACGTGTGATGGGCGAAACATGGTTGCTGTCTATGGTGGTAATTTTAGAAGAAATGGCAGCACGAAGGGCACTGGTTCGACATCTTGCAATGCTAGAAGGACCAACCACCAAGGTTCCCTAGACCAAAAGGCGTTGTTTCGAGAGTCAGGTGCCCCGAAAGGGGTGACATTAGCAACATCAAGTGCCACAAGTGTTCGAGCATCTGGCATGTTTCATCACAGTGCCCAAATCGCAAGTTCATCAACCTTTCTGATAAGTTTTTAGATGAGGACAACAAGCACCCTTTTGAAGGTGATCCCATTTATGATAAGCCGGTTGATGGACCTGATGTGACATTCAGTGACCATGGGGAGGGGCATCCGACGCAGCATGATTACACCCCGAGTAGTAGGTGAGAAGCTAGGAAGGGATTTTATTGCCCAAATCCTTAGTGATTGGTGCGATTTTAAGGGTGATCCAATCATTGACAAGATATCTTTTGATGGGGATGTTCATCCTGTCTTTGATAGTGATCCTATTTTAAATGATGGTCCTAACTTTGATGATGATTTGATGGGTGATATTATCTATGGACAATAGCAAGGTGAAGGCAAGGAGGATCAAGGAGATGACGGTGGCAGTAAGGATATTGTTTCTAGATTAATTACCCTAATATGGGGTATCATGTGAGGTGAGTGATATGTTCCTATGAGCATTTCACTACTGAGTTCAATATGAAAGGTGGCAATGGATGGTTGATTATATGATTCTTGATGTTAAGGTTCAATTTCATCCATTGTTTTGTTTTGAGTGGAGAACCTTATATCAAATTACAATGTGGGAGCTGAAGGAAATCATGGGGGCAACGCAACATTAATCTTGAACCGCTTCAAAATTTGTGGTAGAGTACTCTCTGATGCATTCAGCACCGAGTATGTTGTGCTTGTGTACAAGTATGGCAGTTCCCAATGGGAAAACAACATGGTTGATTTGATGTCTATGAGGAGATGCAGTAAGATGGCACACCTTGATCTCAAGCCTAGTTAATGTGTGAGATTTGGTCATGATTGATCTACACAAAGATAAGCATCCTGTGGGAAAGTACACCAAGCTCAATAACAAGAAGATCAGATCGTTTCAGGTGTTCAAAAAGGTGGGGAGTAATGCCCATAAGATCGACTTTCCAGCTGAGCTTGAGACCTCGAATGTGTTCAATGTTGCTGATTTTTTTTTTAATACCATAGACCAAAAGTAGCAATAGAAGAAGAGCCGAACTCGAGGTCGAGTTCCTCCCTACCGGGGGAGAATGATGCACCGAAAGTCCTTTGAATGGTCAAGACAGTTCTCATGGGCCTTTTAACCCAATCAATTCATCATTTGATGACCCCTTTTATGATGGCCCACATCCTAAGGTCGCAAGGAGATCAAGGAGGGGAAGACTAACTTTTGCCAACTTTTGAAGGAGTTTATTTTTAGTTTGTTGTTGTTTTTACAATCTCTTAGTGATTTCCAACGCTTTGATTGAAGCTCTGCACAATTTAGGGACCTTTTATGTTTTAATATAAGTGAAGGGGCTTATGAGGTATTTTTATAATATTTTAATTTAAGTGGGGCAGTATTGGTCAGTGGGGCAGTATTGGTCTTTTCCAGTATAATGTAATAAAATGGCATGAGGTGCTAGGGTTTCTAATACTTTTGGGACATGAACAGTAAAAACAAAGTTTGAATAGTAAATTCAAGTGCTATCTAGGGTTCAGACTCTTTTTTGTGCAAATCCAAGAAAAGACAGGTCTACTCAAATCTGACCTATTTTGATGGTCTATTGAACTATTTTCCCTCTTTTCTAGATTTTCTTGCATCACCCTAGGTCCCTATACATCTTCTCTCTCATTTTTGCTAGTTTGAGGACATATTTTTTTTACCCTCGCTTGTCCTTGATTTAATGTATAAATCATCATATGCCTTAAGTGGCCTTTTATATTTTCTTCAAACTTCAGATCATTTCTATTCCCTTGCCAAACTTTGTAACATGATTGTTTCTCGCTAATAGCCTTTTGAACTCCATCAGTCCACCATGAAGTTTCCTTATTTAAAAGTAATTTCCTTCTAGATTCTCCTAAAGTTCTTTTCCTTAATATAATCAACCATCTCATTCCACGTAACATTAATTTCGTCTTCATAATTTCATTTTCCTTCTTTCACCAATTTATTCCTAATTAAGTCTACTTTCACCCTTTGTAAGTTCCACTACCTTGTTCTTATACATTCATAATGTCATTCCTTCTCTTGCATCTCTTGATGCAAGCATCCATAACCATGAGCCTATGTTGCTTGGTCAAATTCTCTCCTTGGATAACCTTACAGTCTTTCCATCATAATCATTTGATCTTCTTAACTAGAAAAAAGTCTATTTGGCTTTTATATGATTCACTTTTTGTAAGTTACTAAGTGTTCATCTCACTTTCGAAATTAAGTGCTTTCCATTGTTCGATCTAAGCCATAGCAAAATCAAGAATAACATCACCTATATCATCTCTTTCTAGACATGCATATCCTCCACGTACCTTTTCATATTTTCTACTATCTTTTCCTACATTACCATTTAAGTCCCCTCCTAAAAATGTCCTCTCTCCATTTGGTATTCATTGGACTAGTCCATCCATGTCTTCACAAAATTGTCTTTTGATTCTATCCTCTAATCTTACCAATGGCGTATAAGCACTAATTACATTAATTATCTCATCCCTACAAAAGTTTAGTTTGATAAGAGCCTATCACATACTCTCTTCACATTTATTACTTTATCCTGTAAATCTTTGTCTACCATTATACCCACGCCATTTCTTTTATTATCTTTTTCTATATACTAAAGTTTATATCCATCAATTTCCTTAGCTTTTGCCCATTTCACACTATGTTTACTCTTTTTTATTTTATTGTATCCACTAGTTCCACATTCTTACCTAATAAAATTCCTACATTCCATGCGGCTAGAAGAAGCCTATTCTCATGGACTAGCTTCTTGACCTGTGCTCATAAAAAATGGCATTGGAACCTTGCCTACTTATCACGGCAACAGGGTATTGTTGCAACGCTCCCTTCCAGAGTTTCAAGGAATGCCTTAGCTAACTCTTGCTCATGTCTCACTACATCTAGGTGCTGGTAAAGTACGCCACTTATAGGGAATACCCTAGCATAAGCATATAATGTTGGATCAGGATCTATAATAGGGATGTAGCAGAAGTTTTCCACTGGCTGCCAACCTAACACAATCCTCCTTTCTCATCCGGGCTTAGGACCGACAATGTCTTGAAATATGTGCTAACCCTAGCCAGTTGACTAAATACCAAGTATCTTGAGCAAACGATCTAGAAGAACAACTCAAAAAAATAAAGAACCATTATGTCTTTATGCTCTTATAAGTTCAAAGTATCATTTATACAATGAGAAACCCTTTTCTTAACATGATTTCTTCATACAACTATAGGACCTATGGAACAATTACTAAGAACTTCATTTACACAACGGCCCTTCCCATTTGGTGGAAAGGGACATCAATGATCCTAATATCTTACTTAGGATGTCAACGATAAGTTTTTCAATGAAGATATTCATTATTTCTGTTATTCTCTATGATATTTAATTGGTAGGGCCTCATTGGGAAGTCATACAAGGTTCCTTCAAGAGCACAATAAATGTGGTTGAGAGTATTATGGTTTTCTTTACTACAAAACAACCAAACACCATCTTTTACAAACATTAAATAATAACTACGCTGGGTATTTCAAATAGGAATGTACGTACAATATTTTACCTATCGTTCTCTCGAAACCGATCATGAAGTATGTAGTGCATCCAAAGAGCATTGTTTGGATGGCAACATATGGAATCTCCACTAGAGCCTATAAATTCCGATGGCAGCAATTTAGTACCAACTTTCAAATTAAGAATTTGAAAATTCAAGAACCAGTAATGTTAAACATTAGAAAAGAAAAAAAAAAATCACGAAACAGTCAAAGATTATACCTGTGCTGCTGCAAATGGAAAGGGCGAATACATTCCACTAGAACTCTCTCTATAATATACAGTTCTCTCCAGGTAAACAATTGATTGTATTGAGGTGGCATTATTAACTCCAAGAAACATGCAGACTAGATAAAGAGCCCCCATAATATTAGAAACATCTTGTATTGTATCCCTGAAAGAAACCACATATCACTGCTGGGAGGTATGCAAAGAATGACAACTATATGACCCCTCTGAAGGATCAGTTTTCAACTAAAAGATCATGTGATATATACACAAAGGGTACTATTTACAAATACTTACACAAGGCAACTACACAAATGGTAAACACAGCAAAGCATTAAGCTTTTTCATTTAATTTAGGTGATCTGCTGATCATATTGAAAAGTAGTAGGTTTGTGATTATTTACATAACCATCGGAGATACTTTGAGGAAATAACAAAGAGTTTCAATGACTTGAGAGAAAGCAGCTAGCGCTGCTTATTTTTTGCCTGCATTCCGAGGGAGCTTAGCCAGAACAAAGAGATATGCGACGTTGCTATTAGCATTCATGCAACTACTAGCATTATTGCGATATTGCATGTGACCATGCATGTAATTACCACCAAGTCCATCTAAAAATTAGGTAAGCCAAAGGGACATGGAGACTACCTTTTTGAACCAATATTCCAAAATACTGAGCCTAATATCAATCCGCATATTGTCGAGAAGTAAAACCGCACTACATTGTAGGGAGGGTTCCTCCAGTATGCTAGGTTTATTTTCCAAAAGCATAATTTAAATTGCATTAAATAGCCTTGAGAGAATTCCAAAGAAAATTTCAGAGGCTCGGAACCCGCAACAGGAATGCTACAATCTTTAATTAGACCTTCTATTTCCCTGTAATTAAAAAATTAAGTAATAATCAGTTGCAATGGAACAACTATTAGAGCCAGTTGTATCAGGATATACAAAATGCATCACAAAATGTGTCTTGAATTGACCTATATTGATCAGAGTTCTGATAAATTGAGGCAAAGTCCAGACTGATCTTCTGTTTGCAAGCCTGTGTACAAATTTCAAGTATCCAAGTTGCCGGATTGTATCCATCACGAATAGCAGGAACCCCAGGAATTGCCTGCACAAGAAAATATCAAATACAAGAAATTATCTCAAAAAACCCTTAAAATAGAAATCCCGAATTATTGAATGAGCAGATTAACACCTGTTTGACCTGCAAATCCCTATTCATTTGACTGGGAACAAATAGCCAGATTCAAGAACATATCATTCCTTAGACATGTCAAATATCATCTCCTAGGATATTTGGTGAAATTTGGTGACATGTTAAATATCATCCCTATTCATTTTATACGAATAAAAAATGGTTCTCCATTTTTTCAATTAAATCTTCAATATCGAATCATTTTTTATGAAATTTGGTGCATTTGAAAGATGATTGAAACCTTTACAATGCATGTATTTTGATTTGTGCGATTATCAGAAGATTGATGGTTGTTTTTGCTCGAATGTTGCTCGATTTTAGGGGTTTTTGAGAAATAAAATTTTCTAAAAAATGTTCTATTTTTTTCTAAAAAAAATTATTTTTCTTAATAAAACTTGTTTGTTTTTCTATTATTTTTTTAATGTTATATTGTTTATTTAATATTGTAGTATTTTTTCCCTTTTTTGTTTTGGTTATAAGATTTAGACTTTAATGCATGTGTATATGTTTTTGCTTGTTAATTTCATTTATTTTTAATAATCCAGCATGTTCATTTTTTTTAGTTTCATGATGAATGCTACGATTTGTTTATCTTTGATCTTCCTATATTTTTGTCTTTTTAATTGTAGTACAGGTTTTCTCCTATTGTTGTAATAGCATATTTCTTTGATGGGTGGCTTAGATGAAAATAGAAAATCCTAGAATAATGCAAATTGGACAGTTGGATAACTAGATAATATTTGCCTGTTGTACTCATTAAAAAGGAAAAAAAAATTCTCTTGTACCTAATGTGTTCTTAATCCGAAAAATAATTTTTGTTCTTTTCCCTTTTTCTTTTTAGGTGCATGATATAGTTCTATAAATTAGCTCTCTATTATGGAAGTATAGTATTCATTTGGATGAAATTATAAATTAGCTATCTATTACTAATCTTTTGTTATTTGATTAAAGAATATTCTAAATTTAATTTATTTTTTTAAGATAAATGTAGGGAATAAGATAGTATACACTTAATCTATATTTTCCATGTTTTTTGATTTTTTTTTTCTTTTGGGGTTTTTTACCCATTTAAATTTTTTTCTTTTTACCGGGACCAAACCAGTTCGGTTAGCCGCCTGGTTAGCCCGGTTCCAATCTAACTGCTTCCACGCCCATGTCCGGCAAAACCGTTCTGGTTCGATTTTTCGAACACTGATCAACATGTTATGATAATAGCAAAACTCTTAGCTCTCTTGTGAGATGAAACGTTGAAAACCTTGCAACGTACCCTGATAGTTTCATGCATACTTTTAAATGCCAAGTGAAGTATTGTCATTTGCATGCAAGCCATATCTTGTCAATGGACCAGGTTACTCCATTACTGGTTTTGTGAGTTGTAACTTTAGATTGATACAATACAGAAAGAAGCTCAAGATTATGTTCTGGTCACCTCCTTCCAGAACCTCCTTTAATGGGAGAACTAACATAATGTATTGTTGAAGCAACCCTCTCTTCTAATGTATACAAATTGAGGTACATTTTTGTCTATCCTGGATATTGGCTTTTGACCTGCTTCATCATTTTTTAGTTCCGGATGTCATGAGTACGCATTATAAATCCATAGCTTATAATCCATAAGCACAATTGTATTTTATAAGAAACACCCAAATACAGCAGTCTAGAACTCAAGCACAGAGATTCATAACAAACTTTAGCAACATATGATATGTATCAAGTATGCAGATTTAGAAATCTAACAGAATGTCCCAAGGGTTACCAAATCAAGTATTCCATATTTAGATCAGTCTGAAAATGAGATTTGTAGCATTGTTGAAGGGCCAAGTTAACATTTGACGTTCATTGTGGATGCAATCAGATGGGATGACACGATAAAAATTTGTCTGTTAAAATGCCTAACCAGCAGAAGCACGTATCAGGTAAATCTTTGCTGATTTAATACGTTCCACAGGAGAAGGATTATTGCCCCATAAATAACTGTTCTAGATAAAAGGAAGATGGAATCAAATTGTAAAACAGTACATAAAATCAATAAGAAGAGCTCATCTGTCAGCCAAACCAAAACCTATAGACTACTAATAGACAGGTTTCAAACTAACCAACCCAATTTCTAGGCAATAGCATTCTGATAACTCATGAAATATGATAATTTCTCCCACACCAATCAGAAGACCTAAAATTTACCTGGAAATAATTTATCATCAATTGTGAGTGCTCACCAAGTGGACCTCCAAAGATAACTTGTCCTCCTTGCTTCAACAGAAGAAGCTGCACTCTAGGTAAATGAGATGATATCCAGGATAAAGGAACATTAAAAAAAAAGAAGAATTACAAAAGATGAGTCTCTGCGTTTATCTAAGAAAAAAAAATATATGTACTGACCTCATCAAATGCCTCAAATATAACAATACTTGGTTGATGTACCGTGCAAACCACAGTCCTTCCAGTATCAGCAGTTTTACGAATGGCGCGCATCACAAGAGCTGCAGCTCGTGCATCCAAGCCAGATGTAGGTTCATCCATAAAAATGATTGATGGATTTGCTACAAGCTCAACAGCAATAGTAAGGCGTTTTCTTTGTTCTGTTGAGAGACCAGTACTCCCAGAGATTCCAACCAGAGCATGTCTCAGAGTGTGAAGCTCAACTAAATTCATCACTTCTTCAACAAATTCCTGTAATACAAATTGTTACGATCCCAAAGCAACAAAAGGTAAAAGCATGGAAGATATAAAGATGGATTCTGACAAGTCGATTTTCACTGGTGGCTTCCTTAGGTAAGCGCAACCATGATGAAAACTGCAGGGACTCTTCAACTGTTATGTTAGGCGAATGTATGTCACTTTGCTCGACATATCCTGAAATCCTAGCAAATGTCTTTTGTTCTTTCAGATGACCAGATATTCTAATATCTCCCTCAATATATCCACTTGTTTTCCTACCAGCAAGCACATCCAAAAGGGTCGTCTTCCCCGCTCCACTTGCACCAACCAAAGCGGTAAGAACCCCAGGCCTAAATACACCACTCACGTTTGACAAAATCTGTAACTTCTTCCCAAGACTGCCACCCTGATGCATGCCCCCAAAAATTCAAAGAACTAAGTTAACTAATCACAAACTAATAAGAAAATCAAACAAAGCCATTCCGATAAAACGAGTCCATTACAAGAATTCACCTTTGGCACATCGACATAATAATTGACATCATGAAAGGTCATTGTTAATGGCTGGAATGGCAGAATCATTCTCTGTGGTGGATTAGCCCTCGTACTTTTTCTTCCAACTGCAAGTGTGGTGCTTAACTCTGAAGTTTTCAGAAGTTCTATTGGAAGAACCAAAGTGGTCTGGAGAATTAGTTGTTGTTTTAAACAAATTATATGTAGCGAAAACTGAAACTAGTAGAGAATCATGTAATATTATGAATAAAATTCCATCTCCTATACCAATCATTTGTAATACGTTTAAACTAGGCAACCTGTCATAGAAACCTCCCGTGTGGAATGGGACCCATCAACTTTTGCAGCACTTTCATCAGAAGGAATCACCAAATGGGACTTCCCTGGAGCTGGAATAAATAAAAGGAAGTATTAAAACAGGGTAGTAAGCAATGTGAAAAGAATCAAATTGGTAAAGATAAAATATGAAAAATCATTCAAAGATGAGCAATTTGAAAGAACAAAACAGATGAAACACTTGCAGACTTACCATATAGATAGCTCAAGGCCATGATTGACAAAGCATTAAATAGAATATTAAATGCTAATAGAACACCAACCCCGAGCCAATACCAGTAATCTTTCTCAGGCATCCCATGGGATTGAAGGATATTATGTCTAACTGTACTCTTCTGCCATAGAATACAGTATAGAACTGGTAAATGAACCGCAAATTAAACCAAACTGAGAAGGACTTTGATATCATATTATTCAAAATACAGAAGTATTAGCTGACAAATGTTTTGCCAAAACTTAAGTGTACAAATTGCAAAGGACACATAGATCCATATAATGTACCTTCATCCACCGTGGAGCACTGAACTCATTCGCTGATGCAGCCATCTGTCCATATGAAAGTGGCGATATCCAGTAACCCCAGTTCAACCATGGTTTGAGGCTACCTGGATTAAGAAAACCATCAGTCCCAAAAAAAAAAGCTAAGGAAGATAAACGGTGAAAATAGCATCAGATGCATGCACATTTCCACCATTATAAGCATGCAAAGAGTATGGGAACCCCACCAAACACACTATCTATGATCCAAAAAGCTTCATATTCAACCAATCCAACCTCTTGGAAGTATGAAACCACCCAATAGAATCATTAACAAATTGCTAAAAGCAGCATATGATGATACGGCAATCATATCTTGCGCCAATGCAGCAAGCAGCACAAAAAGTCCAAGCGCCATTTGGTGTACCGAGAAATATAAGAACACGAAGCGGAAAAACCTGAGAAGAATTGTCAATTCAGAAACAAAATAGAAAAAATAGGGAAACAAATACATACTCACAGAAGACAAAAGTTGGAATTCTAAGGAATACCTCCCACAATCAGGAGCAAAGCCAACTGAGTAGTAGACAATACAAGACCATATAAGCGCTTGAATGATAGAGAAAGGTATGCGTAGAATCCAACTTGGAATTGAAAATGCCCAAGCAGGATAAAATAAGTTATCCCGCTGCTTATAGAAGACAGGGAGCCGTGATATCAACATGGAAGTCTCAGAAAAAGCATTGAAAATCATATGAAGAAGCCCAAAAAATAAGCAAGACAGATACAAATTCCCATTTATCTCATCATTAGCATGGTTCCTCGTTTGCAGATACATTGTACAAGTGATAAGGCCCACAAAGGCAACCTACAAAACATATCACGCATTAGGTGTATGTCTGGGCTCTCGAAAACAGCATGACATACATTACAACAGAAAAAGTCAAAGTATTATCAGAAACTACAAAAAAGAAAGAATCTAATGTCAATTTGGGAGTGTTGAAGTGTTAGTATTGAGCTTATCTTTAGATGACACAGAAAGTACATCATCAACATAATCTTGGGTTGTGAGGATAAATTAACTCTTTGAACTTAACTACCACACTACATTTCGTAAGAAACAACCTCCTCTCAGTTTTTCCATTTTTTGAATTTACCCTTTCATTAAATTTTCCTACACCCAATATTTCATACCCTAGCACTAGCATTTATATGAGATATCCAACATAGGAGTATGACCTTGGTTAACCTGTGTTTCTAATGCAGGGAAGACAAAGGGGCATGATTGCCAGTTGTAGAATAACAAAAGCAAATAGAAAATCATTAGAAAATCCTAAAATGAAAACCACAAGGCTTACATCGCATGCCCTGAAGAAATATAGAGTCCGATGACGATTGACCAGAAGCACTTCCCTCGCAAAGCATGCCTTGAAAAGCTCCCATTTTGAAACATCAAAATCTTTGTGTGCAAGAGCTGAATGGATCATATTTGCTTTATCATCTGAAACTGAAAGAGTCGATTGGATGACTCTTCCATATTCAGATTGCTCAAATGCATCTGAAAAATTGGTACTTAGAAACATATGACACTGTGAATCATCAGCCCAATATTGGCCTTGATCTTTCAAGGAAGTGACCTGTAAAACAGAAGGTAAAGAAATATAATGAGGCAAGTGATCAATAAAATGGTAAAGATGAAAGATAATGCTTTACTAATACAACAATAAGAGAAAAAGATAAAAGCAATGGAGTTCCAACAAGTAGTTCTGCAAAACTAAGACCTCTAGAAGAAAATCTGCCACATCCTTTCTAGGTGGCAATTTAAATCCTAGTGATTGAAAGAAATCTACAACCGATGTTCGGGGACCCTGATATATAATTTGTCCCTCACATAACAATATTATATCATCGAAAAGTTCGAATGTTTCCGGTGCAGGCTGCAGAAGAGCCATTAATACAGTTCCCTCCATGATGTGAGCGAAATTCCTTATGCACTTAACGATCTGGAATGTAGTAGAAGCATCAAGTCCAGTAGATATTTCATCCATGAAAAGAGTCTTTCTTGGTCCGATCACCATTTCTCCTGAAATGCATAGAAAGGTTATTAAGCAGTCTCAAGTAATTACCATATTATATGACATTCATGACCAAAAACACTTACACATGCACCCACACACATATACACACAGATACATTTATATGCAAAATTCCATGTGGCTCCAAGTCTAGAGGCACAACAATAACAAGTTTTTTAAGGCAGCATTCAAGAAAATCAAGAAACAAAAGGATAAGAGAATAGGGAAATATGGGCTCTAATTGTTGAGAAGATGGAGCCAAATGCCACATTCGCATGGCCCATCACAACTACATCAAACTAAAGATTAGATTATTTTGTCTATAAGTTATTTTCTATAGGTTGTGGGACATTCTTGTCCTAAAACTAATGGACATAGTTTCATTAAGGTTACACATAAGGGAATATCTTTAATTTATATTGT
>NW_006497417.1:229317-244606 GCF_000471905.2 Amborella trichopoda
ATAGAGAGAGAGAGAGAGTCAACTTAACACATGTTTTTCCACCTCTAAAACTTCACTGGCCATATAAACTTCTCCGTCACTGATTGTAGCATATGAAGAAACGAATCTAAGAAATCACATATTTAATAGGATACAGTAAGCATACCTGCCCATATGTCACTAGCACCTTGGCATCTAGCAGCAAAATCCAGTGACTCCCGAACTGTAAGCTCTCCAATATGATTGTCGGTTTGGCTTATATATGCAGAAGTTCTTCTTGCGACAAAGTTTCCAAGCAACTCACCATTGTATGTAACAGTCCCACTTGTCTAACAAAGCCAACAGCCAAACAACTTGATTTTCACATCAAGGTTAACTGATATGCTTCACAAGATAAAAATGAAAGAATGAAAATCCGAAAAGCCAATAACAACATATGCTTGAAAGTTTTAATTTTCATTATCAGTTTGTCACCAGAGTTATATTAGAATCTTTACCAGTGATGGAAACATGGCTCCCAGTATTTTCTGTCAAAAAACTATACTTGTCTTTGTTAGAGTTTGTGGCCTTTAAAGCCCATCAGAGCATGCAAAAACGTAAATTTTAGTGGATTGTGCACTTTAATGGGAGTGTATGTTGGTTGACTGACCTAGGGTGGGCAATCTATGGCCCATGGCATTGTCCAAAACCTTTTCCCCTGGGCATAAGCACCAGTGTCAAGGGTTTCAAGAGGGTCATCGGAGAGATGCCTATAAAACAACGTATATAGGCCAGAGAGTTTTTTGCTCTCTTGTGTGCGGTTGTAGGCTTATAAGAGCGAGGGCCAAATGCTGAATAAACTTTACATATGATAATTGCGCTCTAGGAAGCAATCCTATAGAGGGACACATGTACATGTGCATAGAGACAGTTGCTCTCGTACTATTGTGATATGTACTTGTGACTTGATCTTAAGGGGAGAACTTGTAATCTACATACTGGGACCGTGTTTCTACTATTTATTGGTCAGCTGTGACGGGCCAATTATGACCCCCTACGCATAACTGTGGGACATGGGTATTGTTGAGTTTTCCTGAGAATATAGTTGTGGATTACAGAACTTGGCACTGGTGGAGTGACCTGATAGCCTCTTTTCTTGACCCATTGGCACCAATCCATTTCTAAAGGATTTCTAAGTGTTTTAGAATTTTTAAGAGCTTCTAAAATACTATTTTCAACTTCATTTATGTCCCTATGATTTTTTGATAAATTTTATAAGAATTATTTCAACTGCTTAAAACCTTTTAAGGGCCTATTTTTTAATTTCTAAAACTTGTAGGGGTATAGTGGGATCAACAATGGGGGGGTGGGGGAAGGGGGGGGGGGGGGGCGGCTAAGGGAACAACCACCGCAAATGGGGTCCTACATGGAGAGGGACATGGGGCACACAAGGACCACATGCCCCACATAGTGTGATGCCTCACATAGATCTCCAGTAAGTTGGAAAACCTGATGGAGAAACCTTCCAGTTCTAGAAATTTGGAAAATATTTTGCAAGGAGATTTTGTGGGAGTACTGATCCTGAAATATTTATTTGGTTGAGAAATATATATTTTATTGACTTCGACATTTGACCAAGACTTTTTGACTTTCAATTTCTATGATGTCTTTGTGAGAGAAAGATATTCTTGTCAAATTAGTGGATGAGATTTGATTGGTCTAATCTTGGATTGACTAGAAGTGGATATGGGTCAAAGGTTCAGAGAATAAGGTTCCTAAGTTCCTATATCATAATGGCTGATTTCAGGGATGGATGGCTCTAATTTGTTTCTCTCATCTCACAGATTACTATGAAAATCTTTTGGTCAAACTGAATCCTAATTGATATTAGAGTATCCTAGGGCCCTGAGGCCTATATAAGGAGGGGTCCTCCCCTCATTCTCTTCAACCTTGTTTTCTCATAGCTTCTTACTCTCATGTCTCATAGCTTCTTTTGCTTAATAATTTTATTTTCAATTCTTGATTCATATTTGTTAAGAAGTCCTACTGGTGTTAGGAGGCCTATTTGTATTAAGGACCCGTACTTAGATTAGAATTCCTCATTGTATCATGATTCATATTGTAAGTTCGAATAGAGTTTAATTTTGGCAGCAAAAATTAACCATCCCAGATTTTAGTAGGTTTATTTCCATTTTCTGCATTGTATTGCAGCAATTGTTAATAGAAACTCCAATTATTATTAAAAAGAAAAAGAGAAACAGTTTTTGAACTCATACTTGGAATTCTAAATAGCTACACCTGTCATTGATGTCAAAGCTAGTCCTCTTACTGCCATAAGTTTAGGATGTTTTTTATTTTCTTGAGTCAAGAACATGGCAGCCAAAGGCTTTATGGTTGAACTTCTGAATATTGAAAGGTTCGATGGGAAGAATTATGCAAGTTGGAAAAGAAAGATTGGCTATGTCGTCATTGGGGAAGGGTTTAGTTAGCTGCTTACAGAGAACCCCCCACCTGGACTACGACGCAATGCTCCTGAGAGGCAAGCAATTAGGAATGCTTATGCTCAGTGGGAGGACACATATACCCTGGATAAGCATCACTTGCTAATGCTATGGGTGACTCCCCTGCCTTTGAGTTCAAAACCCTAAAGAGTACACAGGAGATTCATCTCGAGAAGGATTATGGAACTCCTTCCCCCCCCAGAAAGACACTTAAGTAGCACTCAGACTTCAAGAGCCGAGCGCATGTAGACATTTGGAGCACTGGTTTGAGAGCTTGAGGCAGCACAAGTTACGCCTGACAGGAATATGCATGTATGCCACCTGCTCAACACTTTATCGAGTTCATGGGAAGCTTTCACCTCTACCCCCACTACACTGGAGACCTTGCCAAATCTAGATGAGATCATCACTGAGCTTAAAACACAAGAAGACATAAGAATGTCGCATGATGATCCAGACTCCAGAGACTCAATGAATCTGGTAAATCTAAAACCCAGTTCTGGCTCATTCAAGAAAAAGAAGGGCAGGGGCAAGAACAAGAATAAGAAAGATAAAAATCAAAAGGGGGACTATGGGCCCATGAAAAAGAAGGATTTAATGAATACCTGGGTGTTATAATTACAATAAGTATGGGCACATAACAAAATATTACAAGGCTCCGAAGTATGCAAATCCTGGGGGTGACAGGAACATGCTTGTGTGAGCTGATCTTAAGGAGGGATCATGGTGTTTTGACTTGGTGTCCACCACCCACAAGTTTTAACACCAAGGAAGGTTTTAGAAACTTTAAGCCTGTTACCCCTGGGGACCGACATATCTTCATGAGTGGAATCAGAAGACATAAATACTAGGTATTGGTGATTATGTCCTTCAGTTAGAGGATGAAAAGAGCATGGTCCTAAAGCAAACTCTTTATGTTCTAGACATGCGTTCGGCTCATGGTGAGCTACGGCAGGATATACCACCATATTTCCTGACAACAAGGTAGAAGCAAACTTAGGGACAGAATCAGTCATGAATTGTCTCCTTGTGGATGGTTTCCTTTCAGTTGCAATAACAAGTTCTACTTTTTATGCCTTTGTTATAATGATGTTGATGATGCATATATATGGTAAATGAGATTGGAGCATACAAAGTATAAGATAATGGAGAGAGAAAGATTATTGAAAAACCAAAATCGAGACTTAACCAAGGTATGTGAGCCTTGTGTTTGGGAAAAACTAGTTAAAAAACCTTTTGCAAAAGCTTAGAGATCTGCATGCATTTCAGATGTTGGCCAGAGTGATATTTGTGGACCTATTAATGTCGCCACCAAGGGTCGCAAAAGGTACTTCATCACTTATATAGACGACCACTCACAATTTTGACATGTAACACCGACTGCATGAAAAGTCAAAAGGCCTAGATTGTTTCACGGAGAAACCCAAACAAACCAGAAAATTAAGGTACTTGGAAACGATAGGAGCAGCAAGTATTCCCCACAGTTATTCAAAGAGTTATACACTAAGCATGGTATCATTCACCAATATTCTTTGCCATACACTCCTCAATAAAATGGAGTAGCCAAGAAACAGAATAGGACCTTGGGGAAATGGTGAAGAACATGATGGGCCATGCAAAGTTCTCCCTGGATTCCTGAGGGGAGGCAGTTTTAACGGCCGGCTACATTCTTAAACAAACTCCCATGAAAGAGGTCCCAGTAACTCCTCATGAATTTCCATTGGTCGTGCTCTGTCCTTTGATCACCTAAGAGTGTGGAGATGCTCAGCCCATGTCCTAAAACCCCACCAAAATAAGACAAAGAACCTTAAACCATTAAGTGCAACGTCATAGGATACCCACATCATGGTAAGGAATATTGGTTCTACAATCCATGCGAAGGGGTTGTCTAGAGAGTAGGGATGCCCACTTCCTTGAGGATAAGTTCCTTGAGGGGCATAACACTTATAAGCTACCAAACTTTTATGAGATCATGAGTGACATGGGTGAGACCTAGGATCCCAAACCACCTTGTCCTAGGAGAAGTAATCATATTAGGAGAATATGTGAATTCTTCAACTTCCTAGCAGAATATAATGAACGGTTTGAGGAAGAATCCCTACGTGAACCTTGTTCGTATCAAGAAGCCATAACCTACCTAGAAAAGAATAAATGGGAAAAAACCATGATTGATAAACTTAACACTATCAAACATAACCATGTGTGGGACCTAGTGACCGTATTACATGCTAGAAAACCTATAGGAAGCAAATGAATCTTTAAGAAGACGCTAAATTTGAAAAGGAAGCTAGAAAATTACAAAGCCAAGGGGGGGTTTACTCAAAAAAAGGTATATATTATGATGAGGTATCCCTAATAGCTACAACATCCCATATCGACGTCGAACTCCACCAGATGGATGCAAAGACAACATTTATAATGCGAAGTTCGAGGAAGAAATTTATATGTACAACTAGAGTGCTTCATGGAGAAGGGAAAAAGACATGGTTGGAAGTCATGTAAAAAGATTTGGGGACTTATAACCTCACAAAAGGTATGGCCCTTAATAGAGCAGAATTGTGGACCAAGATTCATGTAGTCGACCCCAATTAGTTGGGAAAAAATCTCAATTAGTTGGGAAAAGGCTTTGGTGATGATGACATTTATAAAGGAATCATTGTCTAAAGGCATCATCTTTCAATAGTTAGGTCCCACCAGTATACTAAGGACCAAATATGTCTAATGTATAGTGGTACCATTAGCAGGTATAAGATGATAACTGTGGGAATAGGGTAATACTTTAAAGTATGTCATGGATTACGAAAAGACAAGTTTGTTTAGATAATTAGCATGTCTCACATAGCTTTAACATATTTATAAGACCTTTGATCATATCTATTTGGCCCAAAAATAATAAAACACAAAAATAGATGGCTCAAGCAAAAGTGCCATAGAACCATAGCTTTATTTATTAGTCTCCATCTTACTATCGGTAACTCAAGGCAAACAGTTGCTCATTGAAGAAGTACAGCCACTTCGACTCATGCATCACCATTCTTATTACCAGCTTCAAAGTCATAACAAACACACTCAGCAGGGGGAAAAAAAGTGATAGAAGTGATTATAAGATCCATTTGTGTGACTAGTTATGTTATATGCATATGCAAAACTAGGAAAATAGAGAACTAAAACCAATAATTTGAAATTTTGACATAAAAACATTTCCTAATCTTACTACACTACTCTTTACCCAGTCACCCAGAGAATTGTCAGAGAGAGGGAACATGAGCTGAAATTCCACTCATGCCATCAAAAAATCAATCATCCAAGGGTAAGAAGCACTTAAATGGCAAACAAAGGTAGAACTACCTGCATTATTGGCAAAACATTTTGTAGATGAAGCATCCTCAAGTTTCTCATGACATTTAATTATTCAAATCGTTCTGTTAGGTGGAGTGTCCACAGTTTCCTCAAAAGAAAGAGACAACATGAGCAATGTCATGGCAATTGGCAACAACAATCTTCTTTTACATTCCCTAACGTCGATAAATGAGAGCTTTTTCGGCACGCTATGTTCTACAATTCCCTTGAAATTGTCTAATCCTTGTAGTAATTTTCAAAAATTCTTTTGTGTTCCATGAGTTTATACAACTTCATTGCACAAAAATGGTGCAAGAATGTGGTGACAGGTACACTCTTGCAGGTCTATCGATAATCCTTGAACAATTCCTCATATATTTCTTCAGATTTTGATGGAAATAGGAGTTCATCACTAAAATAAAGATCCCTTGAATTAAAGAGCCAGGAAATGACTGGTTGATTCTTAAATCTTCCAGTGTTCATTCTTGGTATCTGTTTCAATTGGTGGTTTGCAAATCTTCCCTTTAATATATAACCAAGCTTCCCAAAGGACAAAAGATCCCTTGAATTAAAGAGCCATTCTTGGTATCTGTTTCAATTGGTGATTTGCAAATCTTCCCTTTAATATATAACCAAGCTTCCCGAAGAACAAAAGATCCCGTGAATTAAAGAGCCAGGAAATGACTGGTTGGTTCTTAAATCTTCCAGTCTTCATTCTTGGTATCAATTGGTGATTTGCAAATCTTCCCTTTAATATATAACCAAGCTTCCCAAAGAACAAAAAATATCTAGCTTCACAGGGGTGAATTGTTTTCGGATTGAATCGAAAAACCCATTTGGTTTACAGGGCTATAATCAAAAGTTTGGGTTCTTGATATCTTAAAACAAGGCTTACAGGGCTATAATCAAAAGTTTGGGTTCTTGATATCTTAAAACATGGAGTACAGATGAAGATCACCCAACAAAAAAGATTCCGTTCAACATTTGAAGGCAAAAGCAAAGTGTTCATAGTCATACTTAGCTTGTAGTTTGCATAAGGATGCAACCTTATGCAAACAATCTTATCCTGAGATGTAATTTTGGAGTAAACATTCTTAGGGTGATATGAAAATATATTTTCTATCTTTAGTTACAAAATTTCAAGGCTCCGAAAATAATTCAAATCACGTACATCTATAAACACATAAAAATCATGAAAAATAAATGGTCCAAATAATGTGTTGTAAGATGCACTATTTTTTATCCTTCAATTTTTTTTTTTAATTAATCATACATGTAGATGTATGAGATGTTCGATTAGAGGATTTTCCAACTTCAAAACAACATTTTACATTGGATTTATTAGGTGCATCGTAATTATATATTTTAAAATTACAACCTTAATTATATATTTATAAGGATTTGCTAAAATAATTAAGGATGTGCTATATCAATTAATTTTATCAGAAGTGAATCGTATTATATAACTGAAAAGGGTCCGACGTAAAATTCCACTGATTTTTTTTTTTGGTCATCTTTCAACCGTTGATCATTTTTCTATTTTTCCGGAGAATGGAAAAAAAAAAGGTTTGGTGGTTTTGGTGGATCAGCCGTCCACCCTATTAGATTGCCAATCTAGATTGGTCTTAATTTTCTTAATTGGTGATAAAAAAAATTAAAATTAGAAAATGAAGAGGGATTTATCATAGTCCATATAGAAGATCTCCGAAATGGCGAAAACATTAGATGAGCTTGAAAATAGAAAAATAAAATATAATTATGAGGGACAGAACCAATTTGGCAATTCCCCAATCCAGAACGACGGGCTTTAAAACACTAGCTTGAACTGACTATGACGCTGGAAATAGTTTTATCTCCATTGTAGGCCTTCATAAAATGACAATAAATATTCCCAGGCAATAATCACTTAAAATTGGAGGACATGAAGCAACCATCCTTCATTGTTCACATTCGCAATTCTTTCCATGCGATCTGCTCTCTCAAAAATAACTATTCACGAAATTTTTAGGCGCAAGCATAAATGACTTTTACAAATAAGTAGTTTCATTTATGTTCAAAAATAACTAACCCCAATTAATTGAAAATAATGAGTGGTGATGAAAATAACCCACAAAGTTTAGGGATAATATTTATCTCCAAATTGGCACACATATGCACTCCTGCGTACATGATTCATACATGATTTTCACGCAGTTTTGAATCTACTGATGGCGTCAGGTAGTTAAAAATCAAAACATGGTCCATTGGGCTAGACTTCCGCTGTTGGACCTAGGTTTTTGACTGATCACTTAGTTCCAGTGAAGTCTCTTATGCTACTTTTTTTCGGCTGGGCACCAAAAGAAAGCCTCATGAGATTCACCAGCTTTTAGTAGGGCTGAGAATGGGTCGGATCAAGTCCAGATCCACTGGGACCGGATTTGGATCTATAAAGTATATATGAAAGGTGGATTCAGATCAAGATCTAATAGGATCCAAAAGATTTGGATCTGGATCCAGATCTGAAAAGTATACATAAGATCTTGATCGGATCCAAAAAATTCTTTTTTTTATATAAGTATCCAAAAAAGTGTTTTACATATTATATAAAATAATACATAAAAAATTCCTATATAACATACATGTGTATATATAAAATAATATAAAAAATTTTATGAAAAATTACATACATATCCGTTATAGTTTCCATTATTACGGCTCTACCGAATAGTTTCTATTAGAATTTAAAGTATTTGCCAATTTTGGTTTTTGAATAATCGAAAATTTAAAATTTTTTGATCTTCAAGAACTGAATTTCTTTTCTCTCTTGTGGATCTGCGTATCCTCTCTCTACTTCTCTCTACATCACATGATAAAAATAGTTTGTTTTTAGACTCTCTCTCCCCCTTCACCCAATAAGTCTTTTTTTTGAGGTAAGTTCATAATCCCTGAGATTTATCTCAAAGTTAGGAGCTCAAACTAGTTGGGAGTCTTTTTTTTTTTTAAAGTAAGTTCATAATCCTTGAGATTTATTCTAAATTTAGGAGCTCAAACTAATTGCTCCCCTTGATTTGACTTCAAAGAGGTAGAGAGCATATGCCACAAGATTTCTACTCATCTTTTAATCTCATAAGAGAAATCTTAAGAGCTCAAACTAGTTGTTCCCCTCTGATCGGTTTTGGGTTATTCAAGAACCGAAATTGGTATAAAATATGTTAAATTCGGTAAGGACATAAAAAACTATTCGGTAGAGCCATAATAACGGAAACTATAACGTATATGTATATAATTTTTCTAAAATTTTAATAACTAGATCGGTTCTAGATTGGATCCACCTATACTCGGATGGGATCTAAGTCACTATTCCAATCAAAATTTTGGACGATTGGAAATCGTGTAAATCCCCTACCTCGGTAAATGCCTATGTGGATATACTTGATTCCATTCACTGATATATCGTATCTCTATATCTCGAGTACTTTCAAGTACTAAGATAGCGGTAAAATTGTCTTTTTAAAAAACACCTATTTAAAGTATTAAATGATAGAAAAAGTTTATATAAGCTTGCAACCTTAAAATGTAGAAATACAGATGCACCTCAAAATTCTATCGGAAATTTTTTTTTAATGTTAAAAAATCTTCTAATTGATCATCTCGACATCGAAATGTATAAATATGAATATGAAAGAAAAAAAAGATTTTGAGTCTAAAAAATAATGCATCTTGCAACATATTATCTAGATCGTCCATTCTCAAGTTTTTTATATGTCTATAGATCTACTTGATTTTAACTATTTTTGGAGTTTAAAATTTTATAATTAGGTATAAAAATAGATTTTTAGATAATCCTAAAAACGTTTTACTCCAAAATTATATGTTATGATAAAATCTGTTAATGCACCTAAATTGGATTGTTTAAGGTTGCAACCTTATAGAAACCACACCCTTAATGATTGAATCAACGTTGTTTTAAGGGGCAGAAAAGTCTGTCCTTTAAATGCCTTGCCAAATAGAACAAAGGGAGTGTATACAATATGGTCACTTATTTTTGGTAACAGGAGATCATGATTATTGTTGATCGTTTAAATGTAAAATCAAGTAGTTATAAATGCCTTACCAAAACAAAGGTAATGCATACAATATGATCACTTATATTTGGTAAAAGAAGATCATGACCATTATTGATCGTTTAAATATCAAGTCGTTATAAATGCCTTACCAAATAGAACAAAGGGAATGCATACAATATCACTTATTTTTGGTAAAAGGAGATCATGATCATTATTGATTGTTTAAATGTAAAATCAAGTAGCTAGGGATGTGTCGTTGGTTAGGTGCCTAAAATAAAATTTCTCAATTGTTATGGAACACATCAATATTTGAAATGTTACTCCCAATGGCTAAGAATGAGTGCAATTTCGTTGTACCAAAAGAGAATAGTCTTATCATATACAATCTCACAATAAAATAGCTTATGTTTTATTTTTTATTTTTCGTTACAATAGTTCCCTTTATGGGAGTGTGTGCAAGGATGCGGTTGTATGCCACACTTCATTTAACTTGGTATAAGGAGGTCGCAACTACTTTTAGTAGTCAGATATAAAATTACTCCATCACAAAATTTGAAAAATTTTCTTTTTAATGAAAGCATGAATCATAAAATCAAAGAATAATTAGTATTATTATGTATTTTCCAATAGTAATTGGACGTTCTAGCTACAAGGGGTACTGACCTTCAAGGTCAGTTGAAGTTTCCCAGCAAGAGCCAACATCAACGTTGATTTTCCAGAACCAGGGGGCCCTAAAAGCAGTGTCATCCTACGCATGACACATGACAACAAATTATAAATCAAGGGAAATGGGGGCTCATGTTTTCTATTTAAATCACCTTTTCAAGCAAATACGCGCATCCCGTAAAATTAAGACCAGGGCATGTATGCCTTTTGTTATTAAAAGGACTTCTTTTTAGAAAAGGGTGTGGTTTGCATAAGGCTGCAACCTTAAACAAACTAATTAAGGAGGTCCTCCATATTTAATCATAAGGGTAGCACCTCCATATTTAATCATAGATGTATTTTTGGTATCCGATTTAATCATAAGATGTAACTTTGGTGTTAAAAATTATTAGAATTGTCTGAAAATCTATTTTCAACTCTAATTATAAAATTTTAAACTCCAGCTCAAACCAAGTAGATATGTAAACATATGAAAATCTTGAAAATTGACAATTTAGATAATGGGTTGCAAGTGCACTATTTATGGGACTTGAAATCGTTTTTTTTTCATATTCCTACATTTTTTCATATTCCTACATTTTTTCATATTCGTACATCCCGATGTCGAGATGATCAATCAAAAGGTTTTTCAACATTAAAACAACATTTTCCGATAGATATTAAGGGGCAACCTCTTTCCTCTTTTCTCTTTTTTTTTTTTTTTTTTTTCAACCTTATATAAACTTATTCCTATTCTATTGACCTACCTCCGCCGATTTAGGTCTCCTAGCTCGCCTATTGAGGTCTCTTAGTCTATAGACTCTGTAAAACCATTTTCTCAAGTTTTTGCCCTTCTTATTTCTTACTTCCTTTCCCTAGTTCCATTCTTTGTTTAAGAGACTTTAAATTAATATCATCAGAACCCATTAGGAGTAAAAACACCCTTCTCTATCTTTGAAATATCGAAAAAGTCGTATTGGAAGAAAAAAAGGAAAAGGAACAGCTATTAGAGTCGAGATTTCTTTGCTCCCAAATTCAACTTTGCTCAATGTAAAAGGTTCGAGAGAAAAACTGCTGAATGTTTTTGCCTCACCCCATGGAGAAAAAATTATTAATCATGATTGTGGAGAAAAGAAATATCATGGAAAATGAGAAAAAGAAGAAAAATATCAAAAAATTTAGTCACAGAGAAGGCCTCACCCCATACCCCATAGAGAAAAATTTATTAGTCATGATTGTGGAGAAGAGAAATATCATGGAAAATGAGAAAAAGAAGAAAAATATCAAAAAATTTAGTCACAGAGAAGGAGAGTAGCATACCTCCCGGGCCTCACGATTCCACTTATGTTATTGAGGATAGTGAGGGACTGCTTCTTTGATGG
This sequence comes from Amborella trichopoda, assembly GCF_000471905.2. Next base: position 241,189 of record NW_006497417.1, read on the forward strand.
AAGCAATCTCGAAGCCGTAAGACATTGCTGCATAGTATAAAGTTATAAACAAATGGTTGGTTTTGATCGCGATTCAGAGGGGAACAAGAACAAGCAGAGAAAAAAAGATTGGTATGATTTCTTTGGAGACATCCGATAAAATACAGAGAAAATACAGAAAATACAGAGAAGATAATATCGAAAGTGATATTAAGAGAAGAAGATTAGTATGTACCTCTAATGAGTCTCGAATGTTGTTTGCTAAAGTAGGTAATGCTCTTTTACCAATATGAACTTGAGTTTTCACGGTGAGATTTTCAAATCTCACTTCCACCTTTGGGGCTACATACCCAGCACTGGACAAATAATAATGGACGCACATAAAGAGAACGAACAAACAAAATAACAGATAACAAAATAAAAACCAAACCAATAAAGAGAAAGAACAAAATAACTGATAACAAAATAAATACCATTTTTCATGCGCATAAACAAACTAACAGTGAGCAAAATAACAGAAAAACAAAATAAAAGCCAATACCATTTTTCATCACAAGAAAGTAATAACATAACATTAAGTTCACAATTGAGAGTAAAACAAGGAGCAAGCAAAGCGACGAGGATGAGAGTGCACACCTATTAAGCTGGGATCTAATCTTTTTTAAAAGGTTATAGTTATCTTCGTCTTTAGTTTCCAACCCTTCTTCACCATTGCCGCTTATAGTCGCGTGCTCCTCCTCCTCCTCCTCCTCCTCCTCCACAATAATTTCAGCATCTCCTCCATTAAAGCTTTCCATTGTAAGCTCTTTTCTTTTCTCTGGATTCTTCTTACCTCGTGTCCTTCTCCTCTCCTTCTCTGGGTTCTTCTCACCTCATGTCCTTCTTCTCTCCCCACTTTTTGATGGCTCACACCCTTCTTCTCAGCCCTCTAAACCATAGGAAGGTTTGTCATGAATAATATGTGATCAATTTATTTTTCTAATGGGCTCTCAAATAATACATTTTGTTGTATATAACTTACCTTATAATAGCTGAGATTGATTTCCATTCATCTTGGCCATCGGAGGGTGGAGATCACATTCCAGTGTTCATTCTTAGCAACTTATTGTTTATGGAAAACAATCATAATGATAATGAGGGATAATTAGAGATTGTTGGCCCATAAATATGAGGCAAAAGATAAGTTTAATACCCCCTATAAATATACACAAGCATATAAGGCAGGTTTGGGGGACCACCAATAAAGGTGGTTAACAGATTTTTTTTTTTTTTCTCTTAGGTTGAGGGTTTTTTAGAGAGACAGAGGTGAGAGATTGTGTGTGTGGGAGATAAGGAGAGGTGTTTATTAGAGTGAGAGAGAGATGGATGAGATATTAGAAGAGATGAGAGAATCAAGGGTAGAGATATTATTTTTGATAGGCAAGAATCTCTTATATATATATCTTTCTTCTAACTTCCATTTTCCTAAGGAGAGATACGGGAAATAAAAAATTGGGGATATCCACATGATGTTTCTTTCTTAAAGTTTCTCCCATATGACTAAATTTGATAACCACCAAAAAAAACCAAGAGATAAACTTACTACAACAAAATTAGCAACATAGATATAGATATAACAAATATCCTATCTTTCTCTCTCTACCACGCACCTTTCTCTCTTTCTCTCTTCCATATCATCTCCCTCCCTGACTCTCACGTACTCTCTTTCTAGTTTCTATCTCTCTCTTCCCTTAAAAAGGTCGAATATCTCTTGCAACCTCTTTTTATCTCTCTCTTCCATTAAAAAGGTAGAATGTCTCTTAGAATCTCTATAGAACTAGAGGTCCTTTCTTTTTATTCTCTTATTTTTCAATAAGATATGAAAGCAATTACTCTCTTCCTAAAATCTCTACTCTCTCTCTTCTTAAAATCTCTACTCGTAAAATTTTAGTCTCTCTCTTCTCCTAAACGTAGGGAATGTGTCCTACAACCACTATAACTTTAGAGTCCTTTCTTATTTTCGCGACCCATCCACCCTTTCACTCTTGTTTAATAATGTAGCAAGAGTATAGATATTTTATCCCGTGAAATCTAAGTTCAAATCTTGTATTTTATCTCATCAAATCTAATCGGTGGATATTTCAATTTGTAGAAAATACAGTTGTATAGTTCTATTTCAGATTTCATGAGAGTTGAGAATTAGGTAGGGTCGTGGTGGTAGTACTATTTGTGCCCCAGTTAAAGTTTTGGCTTTAATTCTCACCTAACGCCTTAAACGGTCGCAAAAAAGAACAGAAGTTTTCCCGATACAATCCGTTGTAGATAAGACTCAATTCTACATAGAAAAAAAAAATAAATAAATTGTTTGATAATGTGATTGCCTGCTTAAGCCCATTGGAGAAGTTTTGGACTTAAGAGAGTGGAAGTTTTGGGACTTAAGAGAGTGGTTGAAGGCTTGAGGCAATTAACAAGAATTCCTAAGTTCATATATTGTTATTGATTTGGGGCCTTTTTTATTTTTTTTAAAAAAAGAAGTTTGACTAATTTTTTACTTTCAAATATTGATGCGTCCAATTGCATTCTTTTGTACGCATTTTTATTGGTTAAAATTTCAACATGAAATCAATGTACCGTCTGTGTTTATGACAATTAGAGTTGGACCAAATTAGGAACTTTGCAAGTTTTGAATCATTAAAACTCCATTAAGAAGGATAAATAAATAACACAAGAGAGGAAAAGATCATAGCTCTTTTTCTCAATTCAAAACTTTTTAGGACTTTTCTCTTGAATAACCACTTTATATGTATGAGCTTTTCCTTTCATTATTCCCAAGAGTTGGGCCAAATTTTTACTAATTTATTTAACTTTTACTAAGCAACACATGTTTTGGGTGGCGTATAAATTACCCAGTTTGCTAACTTACCAATGGATTATGTATAACATTATTTGCTGTATAACTTTTTTCAGTGATTTTCTTCTATTATTAGTCATATATTTTTTTTAGATAATTTAGTGGGGTTGATGACTTTTTTTTAAGTCCTTAGTAGTTTTTTAATGCGTTAGGTGAGAATGGAAGCCTAGACCTTAGTTGACTATAAATTTATCTAAAAAAATAATTTTATGATGGATACTACTAAATAACAAAAATATTTTATTTTCAGTATTAACTTAAGGAAAAAGTTTATATAAGGATGCAACCTTATAATGTAGAACTACGGATGCCCCCTCAAAAATCCATCAGAAAAATGTAGTTTTAATGTTAAAGAACCCTTTGATTGATCATCTCGACATCGAGATGTATGACCATGAAAAATAAAAAGATTTGAGGTCTCAGCAATAGTGCATTTTACAATATATTATCTACACCATCCATTTTCAAGATTTTTATATATTTATAGATCTACTTGATTTTAACCATCTTTGAAATTTAAAATTTTATAATTAAATATAAAAATAGATT
>NW_006497417.1:249648-274561 GCF_000471905.2 Amborella trichopoda
ATGCAAAAAATGTATGTTCTTGATAATTGAGTTGTAGCCATCTTTGGAGCTTTCATTTTATATTATATTATCCTGTATGTTTGTAATTGATATGTACGAAAATATTATTGTCAATAGAAGTATTTTGCAATAACAAATAACAACAAATATAACTACATGAACTACACCAACATATTATCACTACACATGGTGATTATTTTTCTTGTTGAACTGTCCGGTTAATTTTTAACTTTTTATATATTAAAACAGTTGAATCATGTCAAGATCTGCAGAAGCCTGCATGGCAACATGGGGTCAAACTTGATCCCAACAAAAAAGGTAAAATTATTTGTAATTACTACCAAAGAGTGATAAGTAGTGGGGTACATAGGTTCAAGCAACACTTGGTAGGGATTAATAAAGATGTTTCTGCATGCAGTAGTGTCCCTAGTAATGTAAAAAAACAGATGGCGGCATTTCTTAATGCTAACAAAGGTAAAAAAATTGCCAAACATAGGATGAATGAGGAGATAGCTAGTTTATATACGCCATCAAGTAAGAATGATACAGAAGAGCAATATAATAATGATCTAGAAGAGCAATATAATAATAACCTGGACATGGCCACAAGAATGAGTTTACATGAACAATATCAGAAGGAACGTGGGTTTAGAATGCCCGATGGGTCTAGCTCAGACATGCATGGTGGGTCTAGCTCAGACATGTATGGCGGGCCCAGCTTAGACATGCATGGTAAGCCCAGGTCGAGCATGTATGGCGGGCCCAGCTCAAATATGTATGGAGGGGTTGGTGGCAGTATGTGTCAACAAGAATCAAACGTTGAAGAAATAATTCCTAGCTTATCTAAGAGTGCCAGTATTGCAGGTCATGGTCGTATATACCCATTTCTCTCAAAGCCTAAGTTACAACAGATGACCCTAAAAGGCATCGTTAAAGGTAGAAGATACATGTTGGGGAGATATATTGGTAAATGGTTCTACGATAAAGGGATTCCCTTTGATGCAGACAATAGCCCATATTTTCCACCTATGGTCAGTGCAATTCAGAGATCCGCGCCCGGGGTAAAACCCTCGACGGCATATGAGCTCAGTGGGCCAATATTAGATAAAGAGGTGGAGGAAGTTACAAAGTGGATTGAAAAATATAAACAGAGTTGGCCAAGGACAGGCATTACTCTCATGAGTGATGGTTGGTTGAATAAAGTTAGCAAAAAGAGTTTTTAAACTTCTTGGCCTATTCCCCAAAAGGTACAGCTTTTTTGTCTAGCAAAGACGTATCAGGAACGAAGAAGGATGCAAATTTCTACGTACAACTATATGATCAGATAGTGGAGGAGGTATGAGATAAGCATGTAGTCCAGTTTATTACGGACAAAACATGTGCATGTATTTCTGTGGGCAGCAAGTTGATGGATAAGAGGAAGCATCTAGTATGGACCCCGTGTGCTGCACATAGCATCGATCTTATGTTAAAGGAGATCGGTGAGATCAAAATTGTGAATGAGACTCTAGAGGAAGCAAGGTTGGTGTCGAGATTTATATACAACCACTCTAAAATATTATTTATGTTTAGATAACACTCTAAGAATAAAGAGATAATCAGGATTGCCATAACCCTCTTTGCGACCGATTACTTAGCTGTGGACTCCATTCGGGAATCTGAAGGTGCATTAAAGAGATTGTTTACCTGTAAAGAGTGGTTAAATGACCGCCTCTCAAAGTCCAGTACTGGTATAAAAGTGGACGGCATAGTCTCAAATAGGAGGTTCTGGTCTTGATGTTCCGATGTCGTAGAAGCCACTGCCCCTTTGGTCACGGTCTTAAGAATGGTGGATGCTGACAAGGAAGCTACCATGGGCATTCTTTATGAAGGTATTGAAAGAGCGAAATCAGCTATTGGAGAGAAGTGTAGTTTTGCAAACAACGTGATCGAGATTATAGAACGGAGGTGGAACACCAAATTTGGACGTCCAATTCATTAGAATGTTTCATTTTAAATCATTTTTTTATGAAATTGTAGATGACATTTTTCTATCTATATATTTTATAGGTTATTACTTCAACCCAAAATTTTTCTATTTGACAACTGAACATCCCTACAAGATTATGGAAGGGGTTAAATACATTATTACAAGGTTGGAGAGAAGCCAACAAAACCAAGTAACAACAATACAAGAGGTATTATTTAATGTTTGAGTAAGAACTTTATTGAGTTGTTATATTTGTGAGGAATAATACACTAAAACAAAATATATTTGTTTTAGCTTGCTATGTATAGGGATGCAATAGGATCCTTCGGAACGAGACTTACCATGAATTCTCGAACTAAAATGGATCTAGGTTATCCCCTAGCTAATATTTTGTTCATTCATATATTTAATCTTATGAATTGTTCTTACCCTTACAATGCTTTTTGCATTTTAATACAGCTGAATGGTGGGAGATATATGGTGATGCATAGCAATCAAGATGCTCTCTCAGACATGTTCTGTTACTGGCTGTAAACGCAACTAGAATACGTTCCAATGGTTGCGCACTACTAAGAGAAATCGACTCGCTTCAGAGAAGATTCATAAACTAGTCTACGTTCATTACAATTTAAACCTCCGAGAGCGACAAATAAAAAGAAAGCTTGAAGATTATGTGCCAATAAACTTAAACACAATATTTGTCACAGACACAGCAGACCAATGGGTAGTAGAAGAGGAGGAGCCAGTGTTGCACAAGAGAGCGTTCCTTGAGGCTATCAGTGAGGATGATCTTAAAGAAGGTGATGAGCAGCACGATAGAAGAAGCAGTCAACCAATGTATCCACAATTGTCGAAAATGTCGGTGATATTGCACCTGATGAGGAAGAATGGAAATGGGGTCTAAAGGAAAATGAGAGAGATGATGATTCCGAGGCCACCCTATCCCAGCCATGTTATTCACATATCGAGTCTCAACAGCAACAGGATAGAGACGAACACGACAATGTACGTGAGCATGAAGGATGTACAAGCTTCGGGGATTTTGGATTGAGAACACAACAGAACACTAACACTCAGGGATTTGGATATAATCAGACGCTTGCTAATATCAATGATTCGTTTTTAGATCGAATCAATGAATTGTCAAACGAATTCAATCAATGGCACCAACGTGACCAAAAAGAAAAACGACATTGTCTGTCATTTTACTTTTAGATCATATGTTACTAATTGTATGCTTTATTGTAGTTTATGTATGTTGATATACTTATTCTATGATAATGTTTATCCTTTTGTGTGACATAAATTAAATGGTAAATAATAGTTCATGCAGAAAAAGAACATATCAATATTCGCATACTCATGCAAAGAAATGAAAATTCTTAATGGAGTACCCTCATTTTTTATTGAATTCTTAAAAAACAAATTTATAATGAATTTTAATAATTTTTTTGGATTTTTTTGAAGCTTTAATCTGACCGATTCACCCGATTCCCGATCCAAATCGTCGATTGGCTGATCCGGATCGATTTTTGAGGTGCCCGATCCAAGTCACCGATCCGCTTTTTAAACCATTGGGGCAAACAAATGCTAACATAATATTGTTTCATTATATTACCATGTACCAACAAAAAAGAAAGTTTATATATATAAGAGAAGTTAAAAGGTCCACATGTACAATTATGCCATGAGATCATCTCTTTAAATGCACATATATTTTCATCCTTTATTTATTTTATTTTTTTTTCTTTGTTTTGTTTTTAACAAAGTGCTTCTGAAAGCGTATACTATACACTCCTTCAACTAAAATATATTTAATTTTATCGATAATTTTAAAATCCAATTTCTAAAAGATGAATGTTTTTATAAGACCTAAGCTTTGAATTTTAAAACTCAAAAAATGATACAAATCTTATATCGGATATGTTAATACTTATTTTTAGGTGGAAATGGACAGTCTAGATATTTTTTCTTTTTAAAATTTTTTATTGAGTGCATGGTTAGCCCAATTTAATGTGAATAAAGTTAATAAAAATATAAAAAATAAAATATCAAATCAAATCATAATCATTCGGCCTAAATTCAATCTGAATAGTTGAAAGTGCTATAGACTGTCCAAGGTAACTAGAATACTTCCATGTAAAATCTCTCTTTCTCTCTCTCCACACCATTGCCTTTGCAATCCAAAAGCGCAACCAGTCAAATCATAAATTTATTTTAAAATTTTTATAGTAAATAAATTCAAACATTCAAATTATTTCTATAAAGTAAATAATCTCATAAATAAAAAACAAATAAATGTATCATTTTCCTTAAAAATAATGGACAGTAGAAAATTGTGGTTGTCGGCGGATAATGACTGTTTGGAAGTGGGCTATACTCATGAAATAAATGACTAATCTGGTGAGACCACTTTCCAACCATCAACGTCTAAATCGTTTATTTAACACCTTAGACCATACTATTTCCGAGGACCACGTCATTCTTGTAGTAAGCACTGTGCCAGTACTCGTAATCACTCATCCACCAACCAATGATATTCATCAATGGACAATGGGGATGAGCCACCTCATTCCACCCATGGGCAAGTTTGGACTTAAAAAGTGAGAATAGCTCACATCACCATCCATTGATGAGCTTGGATGGTGCATGGGCACTCTGAGTGACCCACACCATGCTTGTAGAAACACAATCCACATGTATTGGAAAAAAATATAGAAGATGCCAAACATTCTCAGTGGTGAAAGTTACCCAATGGTGTTAATCAAATTGTTTCATCAGGGCTTTCGGTAATTGGCTCCAAAAGGTTCTTGGACCAAAATCAATGCATGGAGATGCTAAAGAGTACCGTGTAATCAAGTAACTGTACCTTGACTACCACCAGTAAAGTCTCCTGTGCTCACTACACAGACTTCTAATATTTTGAGATTAAACTATCCCTGAATGGTGGCAGCCCCCAGTCGCTTGGCTTGAACTCTAACAGGGAAGTAAGAACCTGGTCTGCACCTTTGTACAAGGAAGTGTCTAAATTGGGGTCCGGAACCATCACTACCCACCTGCAAATCCCCACATTACCACAAGTCCACCCAAGCAATAAAAAGGTAAGCCCCCTAAGTGCGTAGTATCAATCCCAACCAATGATATGAATTAAGAAAATTCTCTAAATTAGTCAATTACAAAATTTCAAGTACCCTTGAAATTTTTCATAAGGGGTATTCAGCTATTCCCAAAACAACAGAACTGCGCCACTCTTCAAGAAGCAAGTTTTCTTCAAGGTGCTCTCTCTCTCTCTCTCAAAAACATATGCATCCATATCATATTTTTGCTCATATGATAATCATAACAACATGATCATGAGGTTATGATCATCCTATCAGTGGATTGGACAGTGATCGAGGGAGTGGGTCCCACAGAAGGTGTCGTAAAGATATTGTGTACATCCCCACTGTCCATATCCAACCCAATTGATTGGATGGTGCTAATGGACATGGTCATATTGTAATAATGAAGATATGGATCACACAATATTTTTCTGACATATATTTCTCTTTTTTTTTATGTTGCAAATATTTCTCATTGCCACATCACTATAACTAGGAGATTTGGAAGTAACATGTCCCACAAAAATGTGAACTTCAGTTGTGGATTGGAAAACAAACCAAAGCAAAACTAGCTTAGTTCAACAATATGCACTTACATTCCAGCATTCTTAGCAGCAGCCACTCCAGAAGGTGCATCTTCAAATACCAAAATTCTATCCTGATCAATAGGAGCACCCTGAACCAACCACAAATTATTGCTTATATACTTATGATTAAGTAACACCAGACGCTAATGTCATCAATGAACAAACAATCCCAAAACATAGCACTCAAAAGTGAACAAACATTATTATAGAAGTACAGTTCCAATACCTTAAATTTTTGAGCTGCCAGGAGAAATATATCTGGAGATGGCTTTCCTTGTTTAATTCCCGGATCATCACCACAAACCACATGATGCATCATGGAGATCTTTTCCTTATGCTTTGTTGTCTTCAACTCAAAATGTCGTCTGTGAGAACTGTCAAAACATATCTTTATATATGAGGAAAACACTAAAGGGATTCATTCTCCTGAATACTTTTTCCTTTTTTATGGGGTCCGATAGTTAATATTCTGATTGACTTATGGATCAATAACATAAAAAATGACATGAGGAGAATTCTACAAATTTAGATCACAAGATATTGACCTTTCAAGGCACTCTAATCTGGCCATTCACTGAATAATAGGGTCTTGCAGGTAGGTTTGTTGATTCGATATCAAATGAATGATGGATAATAAAACTAGATCAATAATAATATACAAAGGGCATTAAGCTTTAATCATGTAGGCGATGGAAACAGTGGTAAATATGGTAGTGGAACCCCTAGAACAGGATATAACCCAGTGGTGGGTCGCACTCTTCATCATTGCCTGCTGTTCAATGGACAATGGTGACCCCAATGCGATCTATTGGAGTAGACATTTTTTTAAGAAACAACAGACCCACTTTTCATGTAGTTAGACATCTAAAACACCATAGTGGTTAGTGGCTTAAATGCACATGCATGCAGGCATGCAAGCACACACACACGCACATGCAGGCAAGTACTTGGGATGGACACAGCAATTCATGGAGCCGCTATAGAATGCCCCTAAAAACAACTTGTTATGGGGATATTTGAGGCTAGTAATTTGGTAGACTTGTCGTAATCCACCTAGTGATCATTTAATATTGAATGTATACACACACGCACACACACATTAAGCTCCTAAACATCTAGATCCTTTTGTCTTGGGCGACTGTTTTAGAAATAGCTCCACATCCATATTGATGACTTTTTGGTGCCCCATTGGGATACAGAATTCTTCACCAAGAAGCCATAGTAATTATTCGGCCTTCCTGGTCTAAAACTTTTTGACAACAGCTTGGTCCCTCCTCCTTCTGGAAGGAGACTCTCAACTGTCATCACTTGGGCTTGAAGAGCATCCATTGTTCCCTGGCTATTAGAACGAATCTTCGACCAAATTTTTGAAATCGCCAGCTCACAACATGTTTTCTTTGAAGCATTCATGAGGAGTGGCAAATGCAGAGGCAGGTCCTAGTAAAACAAGGCACTGTAGAAAACAATTTTTTCATATAAAAGCCACAAGTTTAGGGCTTAAGACTTAAAAATAATGCATCTTGCAACACGTTATTTGGACCATCCACTTTAAAAATTTCATGTGTTTGTAGATCTACGTGATTCAAACTACTTTTTGAAGTTCAAAATTTTATAATTAAAGATGAAAATAGATTCTCAAACCATCCAACTAAATGTTTACATTAAAATTATATATTATGATAAAATTTGGAGGTGCGCCTTACTTTGATTATTTAAGACTTGCAACATTATGTAATATATATATATATATATATATATATATGTATATAGATGAATGAGAGAGAGAGGGATCATTAGTAGTAGGTGTCAGTAGCATTGTATTGACATAAATGTACAAAAACCCAAATTATATAACAGTTACCTTGTTGCCACACACATAGGTACGCCATGAGTATGAAGATGACTGATCAAACGGCTCACTCCTATCATCAATTCATAATCATTGACACGATTAGTCATGTGTCTCAACTGTCAACTTCTTAATGCTAGAATTGGTGACTAAAGTAGCAGCATATCTGTCAATTGCTTAAGTCAGCTCACTATAAAATAGCACATAACTCTGGTTTACTGTAAAAAGTTGTAGTAGCATGCACTTGGCAGAAGCAACAATGATTTCTGTCCCATGGCAGGAGAGTGCTCTGTGGCACTTGGCTGGCCCTGCCTCAGCAGCAAATAAAAGGGGCTCACATTATACATGTGAAAACTTTTTAGATTTCCATCTTTATGCAAGGAATTACGATTTTTTTAAGGTAATTTCAATAGTTGAGCAGAATGGTACAAATGGGTCACTTCCCCCCTTTAGTTGACTAAAAAACAATTTAGTTTTCACCTCCCCATCATCATCACCATCATAGTATTAACCCAACTATTTGAGGTCGGCTATATGAATCATTTTCTGTTATATTGGATCAAGATTAATGATAGAGATGTAGCAAAAGTTTTACGCTGACTACCAACCTAACACAAAACCCTCCTTTCTAATCCGGGCTTAGGACCCGCAATTTCCTTTTTTCTCAACCCAGCTAACAAGGAAAATTTCAGAACTCGTGACTTGCACAAGTTCTGATAAAAGAACTTGTGAACAAAGAGTCATGTATAACTGTAATCTGGAACGGACCAATTTGAGCAGCTACCAGCTTCGTTGCAAGGAATACCAATGGTAAGTAAAACATTCACAATACACAAATTTAGAACTTTGAGTAGACACATTGGCACGCTTCTAAAGATTATATTATACTATCAATATCCACTTTCAAAAATTATCAATCTTTAAGGGCAAGTTTGGTTCACGTGACATTGTTTTCTTAGAAATCATTTTCTAGAAAAATAACTAATTTCTCACATTTGGTTCGTAACAAGAGTAAGAAATCTTTTTACCTTTGAAATTAATTTCCATGAAAAGTGTTCAAAATCTAAGAAATTGGATTTATACCTATGTAGGTATGATTCAAGTTTCTTGCAAAATAATTGGTGGTGGGGGTGTAAGTAGGGCTGCCATCCGGGCGGGCTGGCCCGAGGCCGGCAACGCCTGAAAATACTCTGGCCTGACCCTGTAAAGCTCATCCTAAAAACAGTACCCAAAAAACCTGCCCTGCCCCGAATAACGTACTATTAAAGCCCGGACCGACCCGAAAAGAATCCATGGGGCCTGAGCCCAGCCCATTAAGAAGCATCATTTTTCTTTTTTTTTTCCTCCATTTCACATTTAAACTTTTCTTTAGTAAAAAAGAAAAAAAAACACATATGCTAAAACATTTTTTAGAAAATTTAAAAAATATTGGGTTTCTAGAGAGAGAAATAGGCATTGGGTTTTTTTGAGAGAAAAAGATAGTTTGGGCATTTAGAGAGAGAAAGAGATTGGATTTCTAGAGAAAGAAGAGAGATTGAAATTTTAGAGAGAGAATGAGTTTTTAGAGAGAGAGGGATTGATTGCTAGAGAGAGAAAGAGAGCTTGGGTTTCTAGAGAGAGAGATTTGATTTTAGTGAGTGAAAAAGAGATTGATTTTCTACAGAGATTGAGTTTTTAGAGAGAAAGAGTGACACTAGGTTTCTAAAGAGAATGGGCTTTTAGAGAGAAAGTGAGAATGGGTTTTAGAGAGGCATGAGTGAATGGATTTTATAGAGGCAATAGAGATTGAGTTTCTTGATAGAGAAAATGGTTTTTAAAGAGAGAATAGATTTTTAAAGAAAAAGAGATTGGATTTCTAGAGTGTGAGAATGGGCTTTTTAGAGAGAAAAAGAGAGATTGGATTTTTAGAGAGAGTTTTTTGAGAGAAAAATAGATATTGGGTTTCTAGAGATAATGGGTTTTTAGAGAGAGAATGAGAGTTTGGATTTTTATAAAATATTTTTTAGAGAGAGAAAAATGTGTTTTTAGAAAGAAAGAGAGAATGGTTTACAAGAGAGAGATAATGAGTTTTAGAGAGAAATAGGGATTGGGTTTAGAGAGGCTGGGTTTTTAGAGAGAACAGATTTTTAGAGAGAGAAAGAGATACTGGATTTCTCGAGAGAATGAATTTTTGAGAGATTGGATTTTTAGAGAGAAAATGGGTTTTTTGAGAGAGAAAGAGATTGGGGTTTTAGAGAAAGAATGGGTTTTTCCTACAGAGATAATCGATTTTTAGAGAGAGAAAGAGAGAATGGGTTTTAAGAGAATCAATTTTTAGAGAGAAAAGATTGGGTTTGGGTTTCAAAGAGCGATTGGTTTTTAGAGAGAGAATGGGTTTTTAGAGATAGAAAGAGAGATAGGGTTTTTAGAGAGAGAATGGGTTTTTAGATATAGAAAGAGAATGGGTTTTCAGAAAGAGATATAGAGATTGGGTTTCTAGAGAGAACAAATTTTTAGAGAGAAAGAGAAAAGAGTTTTAGAAAGAGAGAGAGATTGAGTTTCTAGAGGGAGAATAGTTTTTTTATAGAAAAAGAAAGATTGGGTTTCTAGAGAGAGAGATTAGATTTTGAGAGAGAGATATTGGGTTTCTAGAGAAAAAGAAAATGAATTTTTAGAGAGATCTTTTATACACTATCTATCTAGTCCCTCGGGTCAAACTTACACTAAGAATATCGTTTATATATCCCAAATTTTGGGGATGTGATCTCGACAATCTTGCAACCAAACTCAAAGGTAAAAAAAGAAAATTAACTGTCTCTATGTGCCTAAAACGAATGGCAACCCAAGATTGCATTGGTGCCATCCAATTTTTGGAGGGAATGATATTAGATATTCAAGAGCTCAAAATCCAAGTTTTTTCTTTGATAATAATCATCAAAATAGAGCTGAAATTTCATATAAATAAAAACCTCCAAGTGTTCTACCCGAGTAAATACATGGTATGCTCCATCGGAATTATAACGCACTCTTCACCCTCTGTGTCCTCTCATGCTTTACGATACAAACTTGATTCAACATTGTACTAAAATCTAATGAACTTGGTGAGGTTAATATCAAGCTTATGTGGGAGGGAGAGAGACTATTTTAAGATGAGACTAAAAATTCACATAATAGTGATATCAATATCTAATTAACATTTCATGCCCTCAGAGGGAGGGAAAGATAGAATAACAAATTAAAATATGTTTGGATCTAATGGTTAACTAATATTTGGTCATCTAATTTGTCAGTCATCTTATAGATGGTTAACTTTCAAGATATCATATTTATTAGATAATTAGCAGTGCCCTCTCAACAATATCTGTAATAACAATTAAAAGTTAAAACTAGCTTATATTCCAGATTCCAGGATGATAGATTCCCAAAAAGTTTACGGAAAGAAAACAATTGAAAATCTAAACATTACTATCAAACATGAGAAAAAAAAGTACGTGAATCTAAATCTAAGAAATCAATTTCCTAGGAAATTAATTTACTACAAGAAAACTATTTCACGCGAACCAATTGTGCCCTAAGGAAGCTTTGATTTCCAGAGCTAGGACACTAACAAAATCACAGATTATGATGTTTCTTATAGAAATAGATTTCACAAAAGAGACTTCATAACTGTTATCAGATGCCTTTTTCTGTAAATATAAGAACTCTTAGACAAATTTATGATAGCTTCAGCTAAAATAACTCATAGAATAGGTGGTGCAGATATTCTCTGACTTTAGCTTCAACTGAACACTTATTTGGTGCGCGTGTTCACAAAACATAAGTAAATCTATGAAAAATATCAACATGAAATAAATTGACCAAAATACCACCGAAACGTTTTATGGGTATTTTGGTTAATTTTGCTTTCTCGAATTATTTTTTTATATATTTTTATTAGGTGCGACTCACTAAGATGTACGCACGCTCCAAATTTCATATCATTCTGATTTGTAGAAAAAAAATGAACAATAAAACACTACCAGACAATCGTGACCGTGCGATGTACCTGGCATCAGCTCACAGTTCAAAAATAAGCTTTGAAGCATTTCCTCTCTTTCTTTAAGAAACTCCTCAGGAGAGAGAATGCCATCTAGTCCTGTTTCTTGGACAAAAATTTGAGCAGCTTCTGTTGCCTTCAATCCCATCAATTTTGACTTCAATGACATCTCAAAACGTTTTCCATATCTTGACAGGATTCTTTCTTGGACAATGGTGTAAGACCTCTCTGTGTCTGTAACCATCACATCATACAAATGGTAGAGACATCGAAGCATATTATAAATTTATAAAGTAACCACAAGAACAGAGCATGGCTCAGAGTCAAACAACTCAAAGAAACCATATAGAGGAGATCCAAACAAATACCTTTTCTGGAGGCAAACAAAAAAGCTTCAACTACATCATACTTCTCTTTTGTAGGCACAACATATCTTTACTTAGGTAACAAATGAGTAGCTTCTGTTGCTCACGTACTTTTTTTTCTCAGAAATATGAAAATGGATCGGAAATAGGATATGCAAAAGCAAAACTAATCTCCCATTTCCCAAAGCTTGGAGAACTCATTTTACAAAAGAATGCAAGATAGAGAAAGATATTTATGATCAGATTTAGATTGAAAAAGAGAGGATCATAAATTCATAATGCCTTTATTTGTGTGTATAAATCCTATTTATTGGCAGTGTGGATCGGATATATGGATAATAAATTTAATGAAGATTGAATCCTTCTTCTGGGATTGAATCCCTCTTATGGGAATTTGGTTTATAGAAATGAATGGGTACCTATTTAATCGAGATACTGGATGGTTGTGTTGGGCTAGAGGTAAGCAAATCAACCATTGTGATTGCCTTCGATGACACACTTGCACTCACTCAAGACAATTAGAAGTTAGTACAGATTTAGAAGGAGCAAGAGAGACAAAATTGGATGAATCTAATTCTATAAGAGTAAGGAGGATTTTCAGGGAGATTAGAATTGAAAGAGATTAGCAATGCATTTTGAGGGAGAGCTAAAAGAAATAGGATAGAGATCGACTCCCTCGATCTCAAGAATTTGCTTTGATTTGGGATTCTAAACACTAATGCGGTAATCATATTATTTCAAGGACACATGGCTGCAAGGTAGGCCTTGTGTGAGACAAGGACAAACATACTCACCAAAACTTATAATATTGTATAGATGGAATTCGAAATACCTTTTTTTTTTTGGGTAAGTAGAATTCGAAATAGCTACCAAGCAAAATAAGCACAACTCTTATTGAAAGGACAAAAGGAGGAAAATCTGAACATCTATGAGTGAGAATCAGGTTTGTAAAGACCGTTGTAAGTTCTAACTATTCTTGCACATACACTTCTTTTGCAAAATGATTGCCAGTCCAAGCAGGGATACACATGAATGTTCAACCAATAGGAATACATTTTTTTTTAAGAAATGCAAACTCAACTATAAAAAAAAAAGGAAAAAAAAAAGAATGCAATGTCATATCTCTATTCACGTTGGCAGGTGTGCCAGCAAAATCTAATAGAGAAATGATAGCAAGCCATCCCCTAAGCAAAACACCTCCTAATAAATGAATGTTAAGTCCTAATCGATCCAAAATTGCTTGGATATGAAGTTATAGTAATTCTAGATCCCGATAGGTTCATGTGAGCAACAATTAAAATTCAGCTGCATTTTCAGTTACTGTTTGCTAAAAGCCTAGAAGTATTGGAGCAAAAGGAAACTGTATCATGGGAAGCGTATTATTCACAACAACTAATCAATTTTTTTTAAGTTCAGAACAATGGTCATATGACCAAGCAGACCACATTAAATACAATACACATTAGAAATGTTTAAAAAACATTAATTTTCTGCTAGAATACTTGGACTAAACCCAAAAAGAAACAACAAACAGTGTTAACAAACACAAGAGACAGAAAATAAGAAACAGCAGTTACCCAATAAGAGCCCGTCCATGTCAAACATAATATGGGTGATGGCTTTCTCAGAGAAAGAAACAGTCCCCTTCTGTGCTTCTTCCTTTTTGTTGCAGTTCAAGGATTGATGTGCTGTGACAGAGAATCAAGGAGATAGTACTCTTCTTATGTTGACTTAGCCAATAGAAAATACAAAAGGACCTTCAAAAGCCGGAAAGTAAATAGAAAGGCACTTATATTTCTAGGTTGAGAAAGCACAGGAAAGGACCCAGTTGCCTACAAGAGTTTCACACCAAAACACGCCCCTACACATTTGAACTTTATAGCTTGTCTTAAACAGAGTGAATACAAAATATAAGGAAATTCACACTAATTTATTACCTGCTCTCAGGAAAAGTTTGGAAGATATTTTCTGGAGTAAAGACTGGCTCCTAAATTGACGATCATCAAAACCTATATCAGGAAACTGTACTTTTGCAGAGCAAAATCACCACATACTCATATGGTCAGTTGGTAGGTTTTCTAAGAGCACTTCATTTGGATAATGATCTCCAATTCCAAGGTTTTTTCTTGAGCTTCAAGAGTACCTTCTTCCTTAAAATTAGACAACAAAATTTTCTGACAACCCAATTATTTGCAGAAAGAAAACAAGTTGGTAAGAGTGCCTTCACATTTTCTTTTCTATTTTTTGATTTTTTTTTCTCAATGAGGCATTTTGGAGTCCATTGTCTAACTTATGTCATTTTACATCTGTCATTTCGGTCTTTAAAATATAAGGGGGGTTGCTTTTGAATTACGCACAGGAAATGAGAAAAATGTTTTCTCATAGTTATCGGAATCTTCTAAGGAGAGGCCGCTCCCGCTCCAAAAGCTCGATTCCACGCTTTGAGACACGAGATCTTAATTCCAAGCATTTCCTTGATTTAGGGATCTCGATCTAGGAAATTGAGGAACTAGATACCGCATTAATGGGATCCAGATTTCTATACTCAAAATCATGGTTCCAAGAGTAACTGGAACCGTGCTTCCACCAACTTGGAATCGAGTATCTTCTACTTCGGTAGCAAATTTCACTAGCACATTTTCAGGTTCATACACAATAGAGTGAGGATCTCCAATTTTTTATAATCTATAAACTTTCTAAAGGCCCTGATTTGCTACATATTTCATAATATATAACTTTGCACACCTTGTGAATCATGACTTGTGACTAGTTTCAAAGAAAGGCAATTAGATATGATAGGGAGTGAGAACGAAGAAGATGGAAGGAGATAGAAAAGATAGTTCAGTTGCTGTTCTAATCGAGGAATAAGGTCGTGATCAATAAGCTTAATGTCCACCTCTCAAAGGACTTCTATCGCTTGAGAGTTGTCACCCAAATTGAGCCACTCATGGGGTTGCCTTATGCTTGATGTAATAACATATATGATTGGAAATATGACGTATCTCTTGTCTATATGTCCTTAAGCCCTTAGTAATCTTTATGGAGGAGAGCTAGTTAGAACTATATATGACAATTTCTTTCCCTTTTTTTTTTTGTCTTTCTAAAGGAAAGCTTATTTATCACACAGCATTTCTTCTTCTGAATACAATCTATCGCAGCATTCTCAAATATAATCATCAATTGAGAGTCAAGGGGAATTTCCAATCCAAGACATAGTTTAAAAACTCGGCCTCCAAGCCACCTAGGCGGCCGAAAAAGCCAAAATGCCGAGGCTAGCCTTAGGCGGGCTTCCTAGGCACCGCGCGTCTAGGTAGCACCTCGACGTAGGCTGACCGAGGGAAGAAAAAGGCCCTTGGCTAAGGGTATTTTCGATTTCTTATGAAATCAAAAGATATACTTCCTAAAACATTTTGGAGCTTGGAGCGTTTGTATAAGAGGACTTTTGGAGACCAAAGATCACTAAATTGGGCTGATATCGGTTTAGGCGGGTGCCTGGCCGCCTAGCCACATAGGCGGGTGCATCTGACTTTTTGAAATTGATCCAAGAATTGGTGCCAAAAATGAGGTCGTGTGCGTACGTGTGCAATTTTTGTAATGGACCCGCATAAGTAATTTTATGGAGTGAAACTTGCTTAATTAAATGTTCAATAGAATTTGCTTCCAAGCTAGAGTACTGTGGATAAGTGATCATTGGGAGCCTCAATCCTAAGCTCAACAAACAGCGATCCCATTTAGTTAGCATTTGCTACTCGGCAGTTATGTAACGCGCTTCCTTAATGTTAGGGATCTCGATTCTGTTACCTCATGATGTATGGAACTCGTTCCCTCAACTATGGATCTTTGAACCTTTCTCACTCCCACATTCCTGCTTCCAATCCTAGAGTTCCCCTCGCTTCCATGGTAAATATGAGTTTTCTTTCTATTTCTCTATCCAACATAAGTCCTTCCAATTATTGGTCTCCAACTTAAAATCTCTCTAAACTAATTTATTGCAAATATCACCATTCACCCTCTTCTATCAAAACTCAGTGCCAATGACTTTTGTGTAACAAAATATCATTACGTCTTTGACTTCTTCGAGTGGGAGCCACATCATTGATGGTGAACTTACCATGGTTGGATCCTATTAAGTGCACCACACCCAAAGTAGGCCACATACGCAAAGCCCTACAAACTAAAAGATCAAGACATCTCCTGTATGGTCATATTGAGTCTCTCCCACAACAAGGTAGACCTGAGCCACCCCACATCTCCATGTTAGGGGCAAAAAATGATACAAATATGCAAGGTATTGTCATTGCTATAGCTATGTCATGCTTGGTTGGATTCGTACCCCATGACCATCCGAGCCTTACAATGAGTTAAATAAAACACGAAAAAAAAAAGAAATCACCATTGAGTCTTGTTCTTAGACGCTTCCTATTAAGGCATCAGTGGCCATGCCCCATGTATATCTCTCCATAGATCCTCCTTGTTTTTTGGCACTTCCTTATAAGACGCTTCCTATTCTGCATTAGTGGCCATGTATATCTTTCCATAGATCCTCCTTGTTTTTTGGCACTTCCTTATAGGACATACGATATTTGCTCCTCAATATGCATTTTATTATACCGTGTTCCAATGAGTAGGACTGTGCCAAGGGATGAACTTGCAAACATATGTGGACAATGTAATACTATTCTCATTCAAAGCGACCTTACGTTAAGATAGCTTAATAGAGCCTTGACTTCTATAGTGTTGATCCATTCATGGAATCTTTTTCCATTAATAAGATGAATTATTCATCAAACAAAAGAGGAAAAGCTCTTTTGGAGCACCTTGTCTATTGTTTGATTAAGTCGATGTCGAGAATAGTTCCCTAATAACAAGTTTCCCGAGTAAGAACCCAATAAAATCAAAACTAGCATTAGGAGGTTGTGCCTAAGCCACTAAATGACATTATCCTTTGGCCAGTAAATACTCCTCAAGAGAATTTTAAGGTGAGTCACATAAACTAAGGCAGGACAAACTTAAAATTCTTAATTCTCAAGGCCTAGCCCCAGCCTATGGCACATTGTAGAAAAATAGAGCCCAGGCCTCAGTAACAAAAAGAAGCCGTAAAATCAAAAGGTCATGGTGAGATACAGTTCAGCCCCAAGTGAAAGACTACATACAAGCACACCCATCAAATTTGGCTGAAATAGGTTGCATTTAATGTTTTATTTCAAATTAACTTCTATTGATTAATAAAACTGAATCTAAAAAGTTTATTCACCTAATACTAGAATAGTACTTAAGATAGATTTGCGAGGGCTCAAATTTGGCTTCAATCCGAATAAACTTATTCACTTTATAGTACTTATGATCATATTACTATTACTATCTACTCTCCATGGCTACTGAGAATTTTATATTACTGGAAAATAAGTAATTTAAAATAAATGTCTTAGGTCCCAATGGAAGTACAAGATTAGGCTACCGCAGTTATCATAGCTACTGAGAATTTTATATTACTGGAAAATATGTAATTTAAAAGAAATATCTTCGGTCCCAATGGAAGTAAAAGATTAGCCTAGCGCAGTTGTAGTAATAAATGCATACATACATACATGCATACATACATGTATGCATGCATGTATATGCATTCTCGAGTTAAAAAATCAGGAAGATGGTTAGCAGAACCTTTGAGATGCTCAATAGTAAAATCAAAAAAAGATAAAATAGCTTGCCAACGAGCAAATATTTGTTTAGAGACTAAATTTTGCACATCTTTGAGGAGTATATCTTTGGAAGCTTTACAATCTGTGCGAATAAGAAATGGAGTATTTAAAACATCATTTTGGAATTTTGTGACACAATGAACTATGGCTAAGATTTCTTTTTTAACAGTGGAATAATTTATCAGCAAATTGTATAGATCGATCTATTGGTATGATTGTTCCTTGATATATATTATGTCCTAAAAAACTAATTCTAGTCTGAAATAAGCTCATCGTTTTTGCAGAGACTACCAATTTTGCATGTTTATAGCATTTATAAAAACATTAATATGTTTAATATGTTGTGGTATGTTTTCGGAAAAGATTAATACATCATCAATGTATACTAGCATAAAGTTAAAATAAGGATTGAAAACATCATTAATTATTCTTTGGAATTCTGATGGAGCATTTTTTAGTCCGAATGGCATAACACTCCATTCATATTGTCCAAATGGTACATTGAATGTTGTCTTATATCTATCTTCTTCTTTTATCTGGATTTGCCAGTATCCAGATTTTTGATCAAATTTAGAAAAGATGTAAGCATTTATTAACCTATCTAATAAATCTTTTTTATTCGGTATAGGATACCTTATCCATTGAAGTGCTTTATTTAATGGTTTATAATTTATAACTAGTCTTGGAACCCCTCTTTCTTTTTCTGCATTTTTATTTACATAGAATGCAGCACAACTCCAGGGAGAAGCACTTTTTCTTATTAAACCTTTTTTCAGTAATTCATCTATTTCTTTTTTGCAAAATTCTAATAATTTGGTTTTCATTTGTATGGGTCTAGCTTTTGTAGGAATTTTAGTTTCTATAAAATTAGGTTCATATGGTAGGCTAACCATATGTTTTTTCCTTTCCCAAAAGGCATTAGGTAATTCACTACATATTTCATTTTCTATTTGTCTTGTAATATTTTTAATTTTCTCTATAATTTCAGTAGATTCTAATTCTTCTTCTATGATTTTATTTCTTATTCCTTCCTTTAGAGAACAAAGAAACCGCTCTTTATGTTTTATACTATCTTTTACTCTATTTATTTCTTTTATTCTTGGTTTATCTAAGAATTCAAATTTTATTGCATTACTTTCTATGGTTGTTTCTATTCCTGTATTATTTATAGTTATGGGATAGAGTAAAGTAAGAAATGGTACTCCAAGTATTACTGCTTGGCTTAAACCTTTTACCATGATAAATGGAGTATCAAAACAATGTCCATTATTACAAACAACAGCATCTGATAATTTATAATTAATGAATAATCTACTTCCATCAGCAATATTTAATATTTATGTTGTTTTATCAAAATATTTTGTAGGTACCAAACCTTCATTAATACAATTTAAATCTGCTCCTGAATCTATTAGAGCCAAGGATTGAAAATTATATTCTTCTTTTACTATAATTCTTACTAACACAAACCATTTTTTTGTAATAATTTTATTTATCAAATTTACAGATTTATTACTGTCTATTTCTTCTGTTTTGGTTTCTGATGATTCAGGTTCTTCTATTAGGGATTTATTATGAGTATCTATTAATTCATTAAATTCTATTTCATCAGTTTCTGTTATCTCTCCTGAAACCTCATTTTGTAATTCTAATATCTTAATTCTATTTTTCAGTTGTTGTACTTCTAATTTGACTTCATTTACTTCCTTTTTTAATTCTGCAATGGTTGGTTCCTTTTGAAGTGCCTCCTTTCTATTAATTCTTTTTATTATTTTGGCAAAATTATATTCATCAGGGGGTTTTATTAAAGGATTAGGCTTATTTTTTGCTTTGGTGATAATAATAAATTGAGTTATAGTTTCTCGTTTTTCATCTAGATCTGTAATTTTCTCTATTAAATCTAATATTAAATTATCTTCGTTAGATAACATATTACAAGAACATTCTTGCATTTCATTATCAGATTCTCCTATTGAACTAGTCCATATAAGATCTTCATCTTCAATATTTCCTAATACTAGAACTTTCTGTGGAACTATTTTCATCATTATAAATTTGTATGATATCATATATTTTATTTCTAATATTTTCATCCAAGATTATTGTATCTATTTTCTTTTTTACCTTGCAGTTGCTTTTGTAATAACCTACCTTGTCACATTAATAACATACAGGTAATTATTTCTTTCCTTCCTTATATATGTATTTTGGTGAAGGCCTTTTTATGAATTTTTCTCTTTTATTTTTTCTATATATTTTTCTTTCTTTTTTCCTTGGTCTATATGTTTTCTTTTTATGAGGCTTGTCTTTGGATTTTTCAATATTATATCCAAATTACTCACAGAAATCTCCAAGTTCTTTTTTACCAGTCATTCGTTGCTTATCTAATTGTTTCTTTAATTTCATATATGTGCATAGAGCTAACCCTTCTGCACATATTTCAGCAGATAATTCTCCTAGAGTATAAGCAGAATATGGTATTATTCCTCCATGCTTACTTTTAAGTCTATTTTTTACTTTTTCAGCAAATAAATAAGGTAATCCTGTTATATATTTTTCTTTCCAATGATCTAATTGGCTATCTTCTCTAGTTAATAGTCTTGAGAAAAATACATCTTTATACCACTTATAATGTGAGAGTGTAGAGCATCTTAAATTAGATAATAAATCTTCAGATCTGGCTTCTAAGAGGGCTGTACTCCCCACAAAGTGGAGAGTGATGGTACAAATTAGAGTATTAACAGCATCACTTTCGGAATATAGAACATCTTGATTTTGTTCATTTTTTACTGTCCATTGTCTAGTTGTATTTAAGATTTGATTTTTGATATTGTTAGGTAGATGAAAATCCCACCAATGACGTAGCCATCCAGTAAATCCACATATAATGGCTTTTGCTACTTCATGGTCATGGTTTCCTACCATTTTACATGCAGAGGCATACATGGTCATATGTTTCATGGTATCAAGAATTTGGTGTTCAGACATTCCATCAATATTCCAATTTACTATTGTTCTTCCTTAATAGGAAGTTGTATGGAATATTAAATCTTCTTCGAATTGGATATCTACAGGAATAGGTCTATGGTGATATGGTCTAGCTGTAGATGGCTTCCAGTTTCTACTATAGGATATTCTTTGAATATTTTGATCAGAATTATTTTCTGTAAACGCTATTTCCATATTTTCTATTGTATCTTGAATGACTGGTTCTTCCTCTTGAAGAGTTAATGTATTTGATTCTTGAATTATTTTCCCTTTTCCTTTTACATCTTTATCTTTGATTTCTAGTTGGGCTAGTTTTGATATTAATTGATCCATAAGTGTTTTATTATTTTCTCCCATATGGAATCTTTCTTTGTTTATTTCAAGGGGTGGTTTAAATAATAAAGATTTCTGAGATTCTTGTATAGGAGCTGGTCTTAGCATATTTTCAATTCTTAATGTTTGTCTACCTATGGATTGCATATATAGATCAGTATAATTGTTCTGCTCTATTATATGGGGGATTAATTCTAATCTATGAACTATTTCTCCAGTAGTCATCTTGTAGGGGGTAGCTTTTGTTTCTGAGATTAATGTATTGTCTGAATCTTTATCTTTATTAGCTCATCTTATTATAATACTTCTTTCTAGAGGATGGGCACTAGTGATCTTAGTTCCTTCTATTGTGTTATAAGTAGTATATTGGTTTTATAAAGTATTGATTTCAAATTTAGGGATGGAGACTCCTTTTTCCCTTAGAATTTCTGTTAACCAAATAAAAATTCTTTATTTTGTTTCTCAGTCTTAAGAAATTTATTATATTTTTTATGAAATAATTCTATTAGTCTTGGTTTGAATGTATTAAGATACCATGTTCTAATTTCTTTATTTTTTTTAGACAGATAATCTTTTTCAATATATTTCTTATCAATTTTTTGTTCTTCTTGCAGGGTTAATATTTGGAAATCCATTTCAGTATCAGAAAAGTTTGGATCACTTTTAGATTCACTTTGTATCGTTTTATATTGAGGTATTACTATATTTTTTTTGGTTCTTAATAAGCCTTGTATTTTTCGGTTAATAGATGAAGTAGAACTTCTAGATGGTTATAAGATTCTTTTACTTGGTCTTATTTCAGAATCATCTTTACTCATTTTATCTTTCTTTTGATTAGTAAATTGTATTTCTATGTTTCCATCCATATGTTCCATTATTCTATCTGGAATGTTTTTAGAAGGTACTTGAGATTGTTGATTTTCATTTTGTATAGACCAAGATTCTGGTAAAACTATTTCTGACCATTCTATTGACTTAGGTATAATAGTATTAGACTTTTCTATATTAGTTTGGAAGAATGTAGTTTTTCCCCTAGTATCTATTTGCATTACTTTTGGACATAAAGTATTCACAACCTTATAATATATTCTATATATTATAGCACTATTTTGAGATCCTAGGGTCATGTCAAAACCTTGAGTTTTTAAATTTAATGTTAATACCTTAAGGATATTAGGATCATTTATTGAGACTGAATAATTACGAAAACAATTAAAATATATTGGTCCACTGCATAAACTAGATTCTACCATTCCCAATAAGGAATCAGAAAATTTATTATGTTTGCTATCTCTTAAACATATTAATATATAATTATTGAGTCCTAACCTAGTTAAAGGTTTAATTTACTACTTGTATTAATCCTATATGTAAATAATTATAATTTTTATCCTTATGTTTTTGAATTATCTTGTTTGATAAAATTTTCTTGATTACTTGTCACTGATAAAGTCTGTTCTACTGTTTTAATTTCGTAACCTACTTTCAGATTAAAGGTGCCTTGTTCATATATATCTGATATAGGTACTTTAGGTATATTCCAATTCTGTATTTGTTTTTCTATATTCTCAATTAAAATTTCTTCGTTTTTTTTTATCCTAAGAGTATTACTAGACTGGGGTAATGTTTTACTGGACAGATTCCTAATGAAATTTTCCATTATTAGGTTGCGGATGAGTGCTTTCAGACTCTCCTCTTATGTCTTTCTTGACCTCAGCAGCTCTCGTGGCCTTAACGGTCTTCTAGACTGGGTATTACTAGCCTCAACTCTCGGACCAACTTTCTCTAATGGAGAATTTAATTAGGTTTCTAGCCAGTAGAATATTATTTCAGTATAATAATATTCTTATTGAATAAACTTTTTACAGGTCAGGCTCTGATACCATTCTTCGCCAAGATCTACCTTTTTCTAAATAAAATTCTAAATAAATATAAATATTCACCTTTTTCTAAATAAAATTCTAAATAAATATAAATATTCAGACTCAGACTATTATTCTAATATAACCTAAATATAGTAATATTAGAATTATAATAAATAAAGAGAAAGGAGCTATGTCTATTAATAACCAAGTAGAATAGGAAGTTTGATATATCTTTATGCTAAATACTACTCTAAATTGCATTCTGAACTATAATCATTTATTTATATCAAACATGTACAGACTTCTCATTCAGATAGCAAACATAATTACAGACAGCATAATTACAGACTCAGCATAATTACAGACTCAGCATAATTACAGACAGCATAATTACAGACTCAGCATAATTACAGACAGCATAATTACAGACTCAACATAATTACAGACAGCATAATTACAGACTCAGTATAATTATAGACTAATGACTTATAAAGAAAAGTAAGAAGGCTTACAATTTGCAAATGCAATAGCTACAGAATGTCTTCCACTAAGGTGGGCAGTAACTGGGTAGGCTACTGAAGGTACAGTCACACATACACTCAAAATACCTCACAAAAGAAAATAAGGAAGAAAGAGAAGAGGAACTGAGAGTAGCTCTGATTTCAGACGATGCCTGCTTCTGAGGAGTGGCCTATTTATAAGCCTGGACTTGAAATCTTCTTATAAAATCTTTAATTTCCTTTTTGCTATACTTTCCAGGTAGACGGCTGTGATTTCTCCTTAAAAAGTTGTCGACAGACAGGTGGATAAGAGGCTCTACTTTTAGAAAAGAAAAGGAGAGGGAATCTCCTTTTTCTTTTACTTTTAGAAAAGAAAAGGAGAGAGAATCTGCTTTTTCTTTTAGAAAGGAAAAGGAGAGGGAATCTGTTTTTTCTTTTATAAAGGAAAAGGAGAGGGAATCTGCTTTTTCTTTTAGAAAGGAAAAGGAGAGGGAATCTGCTTTTTCTGTCTTATCATATCAGTAGACCTCCAGGTGGCAAAGATGTTGTAGACAGCTGGCGACATCAATCTTGTACAGGTAGCTGTCTTGTCTTGGAACAGTCTTCGAGAAGCTCTTTTTGGATTATTGGGTTATCAGGCCGGGCCGGGCCTAATATAATGTTTGCTTTTGGGAACATCCATGGGCAGACTGATCTTCTTGTTCTTCGGCTTCTTTTTCTTCTTCATTATGAATCTGTGTTGTTTCTGCTTCTTCAGTGAATATTTGTAGTAACTGTTTTTCAAGTTCTGCTTTTGTGGCTTGAGGGTTTTGTTTTCTCATAAGAGATATATATTCTGCTAAGCTATTTGGGTTGATATAAGAATATGATTTATAGGCTACGGGAATTTGTTTCATTTGAATATTTTCTGGTTCTAGATTATGGTAGACAAAGACGTCCCACCATTTTATTGAAATTTTTTTTCCAATACATGGAATATATTCATAATTTTGAGTATTATTTTCTGATATTGCATATGTCCATTTGAGAATCCAAGGAATCTGATATATGGCAATAAAATATAAATGATAATCTATATTGGGATCTTTCCCATTATATTCAATGAATCTGGCTTGGGATAATTGCAGAGGTTCAGGTATTATTTGGGATCCTAATCCCTATATTGCAAACCAATTACGAAACCAGTTTGGGAAAGGGTCAGTGACTGGCATTTTGAATTGGAGGAACCATGTGTGGGAATTATAAATATTTTGGATGGTCAAAACCTTATGCCATGCATCAATATATTCTGAATAACGGTAGTATTTATTTGAGAATTCTGGGGATACTAATTTCTTAGATCTGGAAGAATCAGATCCCCAATCACTGAATTGTAACACTTTCTTTATTTGTAATTTTGAATATGAAACTATTTTCGAATTTTTCTGAAAGTAATGAGCTATGGTAATTGAACCAGTTTCAAGCAAGATCATTTCATACCATTCTCTGATTTTTATTCCATTGGAAGGACTCAGGTTGTTGCATAGATAATATTTTGCAACAGTATTTGGGTCATCAGTTGCATGAATATCCTCTATTATAGAGTCAACAATAAAAGCGGTATCTTCATACTGGGACCTTCCAGCAGTAGTGGTTTTCTTAG
>NW_006497417.1:274581-295470 GCF_000471905.2 Amborella trichopoda
AAATAAAAAATAAGTATAGAAACCCGACTAGTTTGGTGTAACATACGCCGACTACAGACCCATATTGTAGACATAGCACAAATACTAGTACTATATATATATATATATATATATATATATATATAATCCTCCAATTGATTAATCTTGACCTTGACATGTACGGATATGCAAGAAAAAAAAAAGGAATTTCATGTCTTAAGATAATGCATCTTGTAACATATTATTTGGATCGTCGATCTTCAATTTTCTGAAGGGTTCATAGACCTGCTCAATTTGCAAAAAATTTGTAGCCTCAAAATTCATAATTGGGGTGAAAATAGTTTTTTATACCATCATAAGGGTTTTCGACATCCAAACTATATTTTTTGGCAGGATTTAGAGGTATGCCTTACTTTGATTGTCTAAGGTTGATGCCTCAGAGATGTGTGCGTGTGTGACTATGTGCCCAGGGGGTTGTTTAACCAATTTTATAGATGACCACATTCATCTCAAGAAACAAACTTATGACAATAAATCTGGAAAAAAAAAAAAAAGATTTTTATTGAGAGAAAAACTGCAATGCATATAGGTTGAATGCTTCAAGGAAGAAAAGAAAAAATCTTATCAAATCAAGGACCTAGGGGGGTTTTGTTTGACTCCAAATTTTGTAGATCTCTTCATCACCACCAAATGAAAAAAATTTAAAATTAGAAAAAATTATTTTGAGTTCTAAATGGATCATATTTAAAATGGATGCTTAGACCAAATTTTATCACTCTTACATAAATCCTATTTCAAGTATGTTTTCCTTTTCTCTTCAAGAAATCCTTCTTTTTATGATTATGTTACAACTATTCTCTAACCATCTTGTGGCATCAGAACATGTGTATGACTTTCATGTACGAGATTTCCTTGAGCTCCATGTGCGTAATTGCTCGTAATTTCTTATGAGCTTTATGCACCCTCTTGATGGAATTAGAAGTCTCCTAATCATCTATAAGATCAATAAAGAAGAAAACAGTGCATACAGTGTTTCAAAAAGCGGACCGCCTAGCGCCTGGGCGGCCACCTAGGAGGTTTTGAGGGCCTAGGCGCCTTAAAAAAGCAGTATACCCTAGGCGCCCAGGAAACCAGCTAGGTGGCCACCCAAGGCCTGCGCCCCGCCCAGAGGCGGAAAAAACACTCGATGCGAGGCATTTTTTGTTTTTTTTTAATATTAAGGGCTCAAAAATGTGGGTTTTAGGTTCATTTGAACCTAAAACTCATTAGAGCCCATTTTAGAAAGAGAAAGCCCTCAAAAAACTAGTTTTTGGTGATTTCTTTAGGCTCAAAGGGTTTCTCAAAGTTATGAGAAATTGATCAAAACATAGCCCATTGATATTAGATTTAATTTTTGATATTTAATAAATCTATTGGGTTTTTTTTTAGAAGATTTTGAGTCCTTAGAAGCATCTTTGGAAGTTTGGACATTGAGCAATCAAAGTAAGTGACTTTTTTTATTGCTTGTATAAGTTGTATTATTTTGAGATGTCTTCTACGAGATCTAATAGGAGTGGTGATCCCGGTTGGAAATATGGCCCAGATCCTAATGATAAAAATTGCATAAAATGCAAGTTTTGTGAGAAGGATACAAAAGGGGGTATAAACTGGTTCAAGAAACATCTTGCCGGTATCAGGGGGGATGTTGCCCCATGTAAAAAGGCTCCTAATGCTGTTAAATAGGAAATAACCAATTTTTTTAGTATGGTAAAAATGAAAAAAGATGAGAGATTTGCCTCTATAGCAAAAATTAGGTATGGGGTTCAGGTCAATTATGATGATG
The DNA here is from genome assembly GCF_000471905.2 of Amborella trichopoda. The sequence continues at coordinate 276,383 of NW_006497417.1, forward strand.
ATGATAGTGATGAGGATCAGACTGGAGAGGGATGTCAAGAGGTAGAACAATACATTATTAGGGGGAAGGGAAAGGGAGTTGTAATTTCTTCAAGTTCTGGGAGTAAGAAGCCTCAGGTTAGAGCCCCTATGGATAGTTTTTTGCCTCAGCCTGACCCTAAGGTTGCAGGAGAGAAAACAAAGAAACAAACCACCATTGAAAATAGAATGAAAAAGGAAGAGAGAAAGAGCTACTTATTATATTGCTACATGGTTTTATGAGGCGAGCATTCTTTTTAATACCGCTCGCCTAAGCAGCTTCTATGCCGCGGTAGAAGCAATTGGCCAATTTGGGCCTGAGATGAAACTCCCAACCCCATATGAGCTTTCAGAGTCTCTTTTGAAAAACGCGGTGAGTGTCAGAAAGGAAACTGTAGAAGTTAAGAATGATTCATGGGCTCAGTATGGGGTTTCTATTATGACTAATGCTTGGAGTGATAGGAAGAGAAGAAGTCAGATGAATTTGCTTTTGAATTGTCCTTTAAGAACTGTTTTTTTTAGGTCCATTGATGCCTCTGATCATATCCATGACGCCCATTACATATTCCAAGTTATAGAGAAGGGAATCAAGGAGGTTGGGAAGCATCTTGCTATACAGGTTGTCACAAACCATGCTGCTCCTAATGTTGATGCAGCTAATTTGTTGCACATAGCTTATTCTAGAATATTTTGGACACCATGTGTAGCACATTGTATATACCTCATGCTTGAGGCTCTTGACGGTTTAACCGAGATATCAGGTGCAATAAAGAAGGCAAAGTCAGTTATAAATTTCATTTATAGCTACCATCTCACCCTCAGCATGATGAGTAGATTTATAAAGAAGAAAGAGATTGTGAAGCCTGAGGTCACGAGATTTGCGATCTGGTACTTATGCCTAGATAATATACATTCAAGGAGAGTGCAATTGAGGCAGATGTTTACCTCGGATGATTGGAGAGTATACAAGTAGTCCAAGGATCAGGTTGGGAAAAAGGCGAGAGATATTATCCTTTCTAAGGCTTTTTGACGAGGGGTGAAAAGCGCTCTTAAGGTATTTTTTCATCTTTTCAAAGTCCTTCGCATGGTTGATAGTGACAAGGCTTCTGTGGGCTACATATATGAGGCTATGGAGAAATGCAAAAGAGAGATAGTCCAAAATTTTAATGATGATGAGAACCGCTACAAGTCTGTTTGGGATTATTGATGAGAAGTGGGATAGGTAGCTACGTCGGCCAGTGAATGCAGCTGGTTGTTATTTGAATCCCATTTTTTTATGTTGACAAGGATATACACACAAATGACACAATTATGACTGAATTTAATAAGTGTGTAGATGTGTAAGTCTCGGTTCCTGATATCCAGGATATTATATGTGCTACTGAGCTGATAAATTACAAGTACTCATTAAAGCTTTTTGGGAGTCCAATGATGATGAGGCAAAAGACCAAAATTGATCCAGGTAGTAATAATATTCTTAAGTTCATCAAGTTCAACTGTTCAAGTAATCAAGTTTCATTTTTACAATTCTATTATTTATTTATGATTTTATTCTATATATTTGTAGCCGATTGGTGGAGCCAACAAGGGTGTAGTTCACCAAATTTACAAAAGTTGACCATTCGGATCTTAAACCTAACCACTTCCTCATCCGGTTGTGAGCGCAATTGGAGTACTTTTGAAGGGGTAAAGCTATAAGGGTAATTTGTATAATTGTATTAATAATATATGAACGATAGATTTTAATTAGTTTCATTTGATTTTGTTAAATTCATACAAAGAGAAGGAACATGTTTGCATCAAAGAGGCACAATAACCTAGTCTATGTCGAGTATAATCGATTCTTGAAGGACAAGTTTGCTAAAAGAGATAAGAGAGATCCCATCATATCAAACAATATGGGCAATGCTATGGAGTGGTTAGTTGATGATGATGAGGTCGAGGGGCATGAAGGATTGACATGGAACATGGTCATGGATGCTTCAGGGACATCAGCTGACCCTCCTAGGGGCATTAGATCTTCTGCACAAAGGACGAGGGTCGAGGAAGAGGAGGAAGAAGAGGCAGATTTAGAAGAGACGGAGGAGGAGGACCAATATGTTGAGGAGGGTGATGACTCCGATGAATATGATGCCAATGCAGCTGACCCTAATTTTTCTGATGATGAATGATGAATGTTGAATAATTATTAAACTTTGAACTTTGATTGAACTATTGAAGATTCTTTTGAGTCTTCAAGTATTACTTTTATTTTTGTTTTCTTCCTCTTGGTTGTGTATTGCGATGGATTTGTAGTTCTACTGGTTTGGTACTATTTGGCAACTTTGGTTTGCTAATTTGGTTGGTAAATTTTAAGTTTTAATTGGATAAAGACCGACTTATGGTTATGCTTATGGAGTGCGTGTAGTATACTTTGAATTCTGATGTACCCTAAATACTTAATTCTTATATTTTGTACAACATAAAACTGTAGAATCCTTTTTGGATTCAACTGGGCCACCCAGGTTCTGGGCGCCCTCCTAGTCGCAGGCAGCCTAGATCCCCCAGGCAGCCTAAGACCCGCCTAGCGCTTTTTGAAACTATGAGTGCATAAAAGCATACCTTCAACATAAAATTAACACACTTTGGTTAAATAAAGCAAAACATTGGTATTGCTAAATAAAACTAACATATAAGACGCAACACAACGAGTTTTACAGTCAAAGCAATGTAGCCATATAAGACATAACAATAGAAATTACACTTCTATAATAGTCACCACAAGTCTCTGCTGACATTAATGATAGCCAAAAATTGAGAACCTTTGAAACCAATGGTAGAAAGTCGAAAACTAAGCCTCATATTGAAGAGTGAAGACACACTAGCATTTTTCAGAGACCTTTCTTTAGGAGAAGTGCTAAAAAAATGACAATAAGGGCAGTTAAAACATAGACACTGAAGACAAAAGATATAAGAGCTTCAAACACACAAAAAAGCTCAAAGACTGTTGTAGCACTAATGGAATTCAATACGATGAAGTAAACTTCAGTATTTACGTAAGAAAACTATGAGAATAATAGCATGGGGATTACCATGAGAAGTTATAGCGGATTTTTGTCCAGATGCAATTGATGCTACTACAGTCCCCATTCTTTCAGTTTTATCCAAGCTCCCCTACAAAATATTTACCACAGATATAAAATTACCTCCAAGTAAAAATTCAAGCTCCTCCTAAGAGTACACCATGATAATGGATCCTTGACCTAGCCGCAAAATAAGGCAAACTCGAGGAGTATTTGGCTTTTTTTGTGGTTATTTCTAAGCTTCAGTAGGGGGAGAAATTACTCTTTATTTATTAACTTTATTTAATTAATAGAGAGCTATGATTAAAAGGGAATGGACAGTAAGGATTTCACAAGAACTTTCAGGGTTTTCTGGTTCTTTAAATATTTCTTACTACATGATTTCAGCAAATGATTCTAAACTTTATTTCGAGTACTTAGAGATAGTGAATCCTTGTTGTGGATTCCTAGTTTCACTTAAAGTTACTGGATTTTGAAATGGCATTTTTGGAACTTAATATCCATTGTTTTAACAGAAAAACAGAAGCGGATCCCCAAATTCGCATCCAAAAGATCCTTGTAAGTGGCTCTTTTTGGCCCAGGGAGTAAGTGTATGGAGTTCTATAGCAGGAGTATGCAATAAGGCCCTTTAGAGAACGATTATAAACTTTGTCTTGAGAACTCTGTAATTAGTGGATTTTTTAGGTAAATGTAGGATATTTTTTTTTCCCTTCTTTAATTGATCTCCAATTTTGCTTGCTAACATCTTGAGAGTTTAGCGAGTCATGGCGAATTGTGAAGAATCATTATTCTAATTTGAAAAACAAAATATTCAAGAGATAGAAAATAGCACTCACATTTGCTTGAATCAAATGCCTCTGGATGTTTTCTGGTCTTCCCAAGCCTAGAGCTGCCATGTTCGAGAGAGTGAGATGAAAATCGCAGAGTAAAAATATGGAAAAGAGGTAAACATTCACCAAATAAAAAGAGAGATCGATCGAAATCAGAAAAAATGAAATGGAATTCGGCTAAGAGAGACGGAGAGTACATTGCCAGTAAAGGAAAAAGATGGTACGATCGTAAGGGGGAAGGTTAATTGCTTATTACCAGTTAAGGAAAACCATGGTATACTGGACGTAAAGAGGCCTTGCAACCATGCTTCTTGGGTGTGGCTTTCTCCGTCAGAATGAACTAGGGTTAGTTGGAGCGTCCACTCCCTCCACTCTTTTCAAATCCGTACACAGAGCGTCTCCTTCCCTTCCTCAAAGTCCGTCGATACCCCAGCCACGTGAGTTGGGTCGTTAAAAGAGAAGTAGAACCCCAAAACCGTTTTCCGTTTCTTGAAAAAACACAGAGGAGCAGAACATTGGTTGCGCGTCTTAAAAACTATCATTTTAGACCATTTTGTGTGATTGTGGTTCTTCAGAGATCATTAACCTTTTATTCTCCATTTCATTTCCAATTGGCTCGTTTTATTTGGCATCCGCTCTGCTCATTTATGTATGGAAAATGGTTTAATAGGCCCGCCCTATTAAAATAAGTAAAATTTCACCTCATACCTCATCAAAAATTACCATTCAAGTCTTTAAAAACCTTTTAACGGAGGCTGCAAAAAAAATTAGGATTTTAAATTTTAAAAATAGTATATATTACAACAAATCATCTAGACCATCCATTTCGCTCTAGAAATAAGTGTTCATCGATCTTTAAGATCAGTACTGTTTTTTGAGTTTCAAAATTTATTATCGGAGTTGAAAATTAATTTTAAAGCTATCATAAAGATTTCTAATGCCGAAAGAGCTTTTTGGATGAGGACGTAGGTGAGGCTTTATTTTGTTCTCATAAAGCCTAGGCCCTATAGAAACTTCATCCTTTATGTAAGGGTGTTGTTTGTATAGAGCCGAGTCTAAACAATGAGTGAAGTGCACCTTCAAATAATGTCGAGAAATGTTGTTTCAATAATAGAAATTTTTATAATAGCCTTAAAATATATTTTCATCTTCAATTATAAAATTTAAAACTTCAAAAATAGTATAGATCCAGCATATCTATGAAATTTTGAAAATCTTGAAAATTGACGGTCCAAAAATGCTTTGCTAGATACAATATTTCCAAAACTTGAAATCTTTTTTTTTCTCATGTTCATGCATCTTGTTGTCGAGATAATCAATTTGAGGATACTTGGGCATTAAAACAATCTTTTCTAATGAAAAATTTGAGGTGGGCTCTAATTTGATTGTTTAGAGGCTCAGCTCTATATAAATTTTTTCCTTCATTTATGTAAGGGTGTGTGGTTTGTATAAGATTGCAACCTTGCAATAGAAAAAAGGTGCACCTACAAACTTTGTGATGAGATATAATTTTGGTGTCAAAATGTCTTCGAATGGTAATAAAAATTTAAATTCCACAAATAGTTCCAATCAAGTATACTCATAAACGCATGAACATCTTGATAATAGACGGTCAAAATAATGTGTTGCAAGATGCGTTATTTTTTAGACTTCTAGTCTCTTTTTTTCTCCAAATCTATACATCATGTTGCCGAGATGATCTATTAGATGCTTTCCAATATCAAAACAACCTTTTTTGAAGGATTTTAGAGGTACACCTTAATTTTACATTTTAAAGTATCAACCTTATGTAAACTTTTTCTTTTATTTAAAGGAAAAAACTTATATAAAGGCGAAGCCCAAAACAACCAAATTAAGGGGTCCGTCAAAAATTCGTTGTTTTGATACTCAAAAATTCCTCAAATCAATTATCTTGCCCTCAAGATATATGGGCATGAGAGAAAATATATTTCCAAGTCTTGGAATGTGTTGACATGGAGCATTAAATATCATTATTGTGCTTCATGTGGGTGACATCAAATCTCATGTAGATGCTGTCATACCCTTCTTAACGACGAAAAATACTCTTGTTAAAAAAATATTATATTACAAACAAGAGTATATAAGTGTCCAAAATTTATTGAGTACAAGTATAAAATGCTCTATAGTGTGAGCACCTTAACATAACCTTTTAAAATTACCTTATGTCTTGTAAATTTGAAGTTAAAATATGGGTCAGTCAGTTGTTAGAAACATCATCTAACCCTTTTTTTATTTTAAAATGCGGTCCAATGTTAGAGACAAGTAACAAATATACTAGATAAAGATACCCTTAAGTATGTGCGTATCATATTTCCAATAATGATATGCTCCATGGTCGGATGTTTTGGTACATAGCATTAGAAATCGCGAACAAAAGACATTGTAGTCCAATGTTTGCAAGATGAGAGAGAGAGAGCAGAACTACAATAATAAAAAAAATATGAAAGTATAGGACTTCAAGTAAAATACATGAAAATATGGACCAAAAACTTAATTCCACAAAAGAATCACGGTTTGCTAGAGTCCAATTATTTTTGTAGATGAAGATCGTTTTAAAAAATCTTTTGGACAAAAAAGTACTATGTGGTTTGCCAAAAAGATTGGCTTGTGCTTTGTCAAAAAAAAAAAAAAAAAAAAAAATTTGCGTACAATGCCACTATTTATCTTTGATACAAAAAGGTCACAATTATTATATTTATTTGATGTGAAATATGATACTTTAACTGTATCACAAAGTTTGAGTAAATTTCTTTTGAAGTTTAAACTTGGTCAATAGAATAAATGTAGTCATGTAATTTCTCATCAGTCAAACTTAATTGTGATTCTTGTATAAAAAATAAATGATCTCATTTTATAATGTTTTAAAAAACAATTACTTCTCCAAAACATTTAGAAAAAATTACGACGGAGCATGATGGGGGGTCAATTATAAAATGAGACATGTTGTTTTCAAATTATTGAGGGCACCTTCCTTTAGGGTTTTTTCTTTTTTTTTTGTTTTTAAAGGTTACCCTGTCTTGTGAACCTAACACCAAAACCGGGGTTTTTTTTTGTGCTTTTAAACGAAAGGTGGCTTGCGTACAGCTTATTTTTGCCTTACAAAATAAAAAATCCCTGTCTGGTGTTCCATATGCTGGGAAGGGTTTTGGCTCCTTTTTAACCCAAAAAGCCCCATTTGGCTTCTGTCCAACCAAACTGTTCTATTCTTCTCTCGTTCTCTCTTTGCCAAACTGAAGCCGAAGCGGAAGCCTTCACTTTTCTCGCTTGATCTTTTGCACCTATCATTTTCTAACTTCTTGTAGAAGCGTAATGTCTCCCTCATGTCAACGTAGAGGAGTAGTTCATACTACTTACCCAAAGTAGTAGTGCAGTTAATAGATTTATTTATTTATTTTTAATATATGAATTTGTTTGTATCAACTGTAGTTCTACTGTGATTCTGCCAATTGTTCGAGTTCGGTTCTGAGTGCAAGGCACAAACCTTTCATTTATTGATCATATTCTGTGCCACTCGAAGTCCAATTGTGCAAACTAGTCGGTAGAACCGTTTAATAGCCTGAGGACAATGTTCCTTCGTATTTAGGAAAATGTATCATGTTGGTTGTATCTTGTTTGGAAGGAAATTACTTCTAATACGATTAACATCCTTGGAACATGTAAGACAGTGTCTTGTAAATAATTTGTTGATCTGTATGTCATTTGCATGTTATTCTATTTTGAAAGATGACTGTGAAATAATGTGCTGATCTATAATAGATTTTTTGCATTGGTTATTAAATTTCTCTATCTTCTTAATGGCATCATTTTGATTTTTTGAATTGATTTTTTTTTGAAGTGGTTGAAGTGATGGTTGCTAAATTGTGATGCTTTCTTGTGATTGTTTTATGTAAGTATTGTGTGTGTGAGCTCTTGTATATCAGAAGTAATGAAAGTTGACATTTTTCAAAAAAAAAAAAGCCTTTAGATGACTGAATTTTGGATATTAAGCAGTTGGTGTTTTAATAAAGTGACACATGCTGAATTTAGATAAACATCCAATAAAATGGGCATGTTTCAGCCATCTATCCTTAGTACACCTTGTCTATTAGTGCATCCATGATCCTTACTAATATTTTGATTTGGATGTCTACAAAATACGCCATAACAATGTGTCTATCTGTAATATGAAAGATGTTTGTTAAATAATGTGCTGATTTGTAATGGATTTTTTTCATTGGTTATTATATTTTTCTCTCTTCTTAATGGCATCTTTTGATTTTTTTGAATTGATTTTTTTTTAAACTGGTTGAAGTGATTAATGGTCTGTGACAAAGTATTTTGTATAATGGTTTACCATGGAATTTATATTGATATTAACAAATGAAGCAAATCTTACCTCATGCTTTAACCCAACTTCTCATTCTTTTTATCTCTATAAATTTCCATATTTGTTGGGTTGTATTCTCTATGTTTTCATTAGGCATTCTTTTTATATATTGTGATGATTTTGAGTTTAAAGTGAAATTGGTGCACATAAGTGTGTATGTCATTTATTTTAGTATGCATGTTACCAACACATCATGACATGCATTTCAAAGCCATTTGTTGTTGTACACAGAATTCTTTTCTTTCTCCTTAAAGCCTTCAAGATGTTGCCAGTATTTCTTCATCTTGATTTCCATGCAGAAAGGTATTTTCATATCTAATTGTTCTAAATCAAAGTTATGTAAAGCATTTGTAGTAATAACAAACCAAATATATATTGTGATGTGTATGTCATTTATTTTAGTATGCATGTTACCAACACATCATGACATGCATTTCAGAGCCTATGGCACAAGAAGATGACTTGTTGTACATGAAAGATGATTATGTTTGGCTAGTAGCCGCTGCTGGGTTGGAGAGGAATAAAATTTATATTGATGAGACTTTTAGCATCATCGAACATTGGCCCCTTACAGATGAGCAGGTGGATTTGGTTAGACAGATGGGGCTATGACCTCTTGTTCAGTACGCTAACATGGAGGGGGCACCACGACATATTGACCACGATCTTATGGAGGCAGTGACAGAGAAATGACGGCAAAGATGAATTCACTGCACTGTCCACGAAAAGTTGGTGAAATGATGCCAACCTTATATGATGTGTGGCATATTTTCCAGCTTAGAGTCACAAGTGAGCCGGTATTGACAAGGATATACCCATATGGGCAATACTTGTTATGATGGTTAGGACGCGTCTCGGGAAATGATTTACTATTTTATTTTATTTTTGAAATGATTTACGATTTTAAAATTCACCATTCATTGAACTTCACTTGGTTGAGAGAGACTTTTGGGAATCTACCAGAAAATCCTACACGGCAACAAATAGAACGACACACTAGGGCATTTTTGCTATATTTAGTAGGCAGCACCATTTTCCGCAGTCGAAAAATAATGAAGTCCCTATTAGATATTTGACCTTGTTCGAGGATTTTGATGTTGTGGGCAGGTACACATGGGGGGGCGCGACCCTAGCATATCTTTTTAGGGGCCTCAAGAAGTTCGTTACTGTTAAAATTAAGAGGGGGAGGCAAAATGTATTGAATAATGTTCAGGCGGCACCCGGTCCTCACCTCACTAGGTGTGCAACATTATTTCAAGTAAACGCATTTTGCTGTGCTACTTATTCTTTATTTGTATGTCTTAAAGGGTTATGTTTTGTGAATTTCATACATTTTTTTCAGCTATATTTATACATTTCATACATGTTACCATAATTATTGTATGTATGTTGGTCAGTCAAGCATTTTAAAACATTGCGGCTAGAGGGAGGCAGTCGACGAGTTGAAGCTGGTAGACTAAGGGCTGCAAGATGGGTACACCCATGCACATGGGATAACCCAGTTGGGAATGTCGCATGCTACCGACACGAATTAGATCTCCTTGAACTTGATAGGTTATAATTGCAATGCTTATTAGTTTATATACATACTCTTGCACTTGAAAGTTATTCATATTTATTGATGTAAATTGGTTTATATATATGTTATCCATTCCTACAAGTATTATGGAAACCATTGTTGTATGTCATTTTTGACGTACCTACTTCCTTCACAAATAAGGAGAGAGCCAGTGACAACTTGGTTTTGTTGGCACTCAAGATACTGTCAGACGAAAGTTGTACTGAGAAATAAGCCTTAGTTTGGACAACCTGGGAGGCGTGCTGTCATGTCAAGAAAGGACCTTAAAACTATAGCCCTGTGCTAGCGGCTCCGGAGTAGTACCAGACCGCCGTAATCACATTCAGAAAGTCAGAAAACCCCCGAGGATCAAATTCGGGCTCAATCAAACCACCCAAGAGGGTCCTACGCCCGAATTGCCTCAAAAGGGGTAGGCCTTACGCTATCGCGGTGCGGCTTGACTGAACCAGTCCCCAATCATGGAGGCTGCGACTTCACGTTTTGGGATGTCTTCAAAGATTCACAGGGCCTTCGTCCAGAATCAGCAAAAGCTCAAATTTGGACATATTCTAAACCGCAGCAAGCCCGTCATTTTGACATAAGGCTTGCGCCATGGCGCGACCTAAAGTCAAACTTTTGCCAAAAAGAAGATGAGCACGTAACCAGAAAAACTAGGGTTTCAAGTAGAGACATCTCGAACCTCGCAGAACACAACTCGTTATCCGTGCATCTGATCAACGCAAGACCGAGTTCAATGCAACCGCCTCGCGAGGAGCTGCAAACTAATATAACTGTTGTGCTTAATCCAAGGTCAGATGAGCACAAATCCCAAGGTTACAGAAAAGCAAGACCGCTCAGATGTCGGAAACCCTCTTTTTTCGGTGACTTCCCAAATTAGGAAATGCTGCAAATGAAGGCCAGAACGGACCATACTTGGTGCAAAACGACTGTGACGGGCTCTTCTTTCACTTACAAACGAACCGAAGACTCAGAGCATTACAAGTCGAACGACATTGGTGATTGAAGTTCATGAATTTAGCCTGATTCCCACCCAGCAGAATAGGTTGCCTCAGCACGATTACAGGGCATCAAAATGCTCACAATCTAACAAACATTGAAGATATAGTGGCAAATCGTTTGATCCATCACTGCAAGTTGCTGAAAAAGCTTCCAAGACCTGGCAATGGTGGAGGCCCCTCAGAGAGCGATGATTTAGCACAAAAGGTTTTAGGGGTGTTTTGGTCATTGGGCCTAATTTTGGGATTTTACTTCAATTTATTTTATTCACAATTAAGTTTAGTTTTTGAGCATCCACTTCTGTTTGGTGAGTTCTCTATATAAACAAGCTTAGGTCAATTGTAAAAAGGCGGATTATTCTTCATTTAAATAGAGGCATAACGCTTGTTTTCGCTTGTCTTTTTGCTTCTTACCTTTAATCCTGCTGAGAAGAGAGAGAAAACTTTTCCAAGGGAGAGAAAATACCCCCCAAGTGCGCAGACCCTTTTCCTCTTTTTTTTTGACAAGTCAGGCCACACCTCGAGCCTCCTCTCTCTCAATGCGAGCGTACTCGAGAGCCCCAACTCTCCTGTCGCCAGGCCAAACACCCGGACGTCGGACATCTGTGCAGACGGAAGGTCTCCACCGCCCTTCTTTCGCACTCCTGCCTTGTCGTCAGTCAGCCTCCTCGGGGGAATTGCAGTGAAGAGGGATGATCGAGCCCCATTACAATCGCACGCACGAGAGCGAGAGAATAGACCAGTCGAAATCCCAGAGAGAGTTCGTGTCCAAACGGCGCTGGCAGATAGCCGGACGGCTATGTAGCTGTTCTAAGAGGGCAATCCGCCCGGAAGTGTCCCACGAACCCCAAACGGCGAGGTAAGCACCCGAACACACTCCTGCCATAAAATCTCTCTCGTTGTTGGTTCTTGTCCACGTCCAAGGGAGCCTGTGGACATGCACCGGCACACGTGCAACACTCGCGGACTCGTCCGAGGTTGTTTGAGAGAGGGTTTTCTCCCCCGCACGCACGACCTGCATCCATGAGAGGGCCCCTGAGGGAAAACAAGGCCTCGACCACCCATATGTAGATCAAAAAGACATTCGTGCTGAGGAGGTCCATCAAAGGGTTATAGATCGGGAGGCATTGGAGACCGCTCTTTGCAAGACCCATTTGATATTGGACAACATCGTAGAGCGGTACCTCCCAGACTGCGTACTGAGACAATTTGGACTGAGACAGCCCATCCTAGCAAATCCCAATAGATGGGAAAGATTTGAGAGGTGGGATAAAAATGAAGAAAACTGGGAGCAAAAACCCACCTCTCAGATCAGAGACTGGCACGACCCGAGTCATGGTCTACCTTCGAAGGAGTATGAAGCGTGGTACGTGCAGGTTTCAATCCCCATAATTCATAACCCACAAAACCTTCGGACAGATGCATATGCACCTCGAGGCTATGGTGACCGCATGGTAAGTTTGTATTTACATTGAATTTATATTTTATAAATTCATTTTTTTTTTTGTGATATTATCTTTGATTGGAATTGTGTTGTTTCAATTGTCCAAAGTAGACCATTTGATTGAAATTGTTGACAATGGGTTGGCGGCTCAAGACCCCAGGAGGAATGATCGATATTTTAAGGAGCTAAGGTGAGAGCTAATATTGTGTAAAGGCAAGTTGGTTGACGAAGAACAAGAGTCCAATGATGACTCTGAACAGGAGCCTGTATTAACTGATGAGCCACAACTGCAGATGCACCGTGGAAGAGCTCCAAGAGGAAGATTAGCACAGACTCAGGAGCCCCGGACTGCTGAGAGAGCGGGTCCCCGTTCAACAGCCTCTAGGAAAGGCTAAAAGTACTTGCCCCCAAAAGAGAAAGAGGACATTGCTTTTATATTGTATAATTTTGGTGTAAATTGTGATACTTTTGATAAAATCAATGTAAATTAGAAAACTCTTTTGGGTTACAATTTTAATGTAAACTCTTTTGGATTACAATTTAGATGTAAATTTGATAAGGCATTTGTCAGGCCTTTGAAATTTCGTCTCTATTTTGATGCACTTTTCGATGTAAATCTGATAAGGCAAATTTCTATTTTGATGTACATTTGATAAGGCAAAATTTCAATAAAACACTGTTCGATATTTGACATACCGGACAACAACATGCAACAGAAAGTTGTTTGGTATTTGACATACCAGACGGTTACAAGCAAAACTTGCAACATAAAGCAATCCGGTATTTGACATAATGGACAATAACAAGGCAAAGGCTGGCTGCCCAGTATGTCAAATATCAGACAATATTCCCAATTTTTTTTTTTTTTTTTGAGAAGCAGTCATTTTCATTTCAAACCCCATATACTATTACAAAACTATCATCTCTGCTGCATAAAGCCCATATGCTATTACAAAACCATCAGCCCATGTTACATTCCCTAAACACATGAACAAATACATTCAATTTGTTCAAGTTTACCGTCAAACCTCAATTATAACTGGATCTTTATACATTACAAGTTTTTCAAGTTTAAGATTTTTTGAAACCCCTGCTCTAACTGATCACTCAAAGATTATTCTCTCAATATAACCCTTGTTCTAACCTACAAACAATTACATCAATCCCATTCACTCACAACAACATTGACATCCCAATATACTGCAAACAGAATTAACATCCAAATAACCTGCTTCCCCAAGTTCAAAATTAACATTCGATTAACTTGCAAATAGTTACATTTAAATTTACATTGAAATACAAACACCATCAACATTTACATCCAAATACAAAAGTTTACAACCATAAAACACCATCAAAATTTACATCCAAATACAAAAGTTTACAACCATAAAAACACCATCAAAATTTACATCCAAATACAAAAGTTTACAACCATAAAAAACACCATCAAAATTTACATCCAAATACAAACACTATCGATAATTACATCCAAATACAAATGTTTTTAAAGTAGTCAAAAAATTGAGAACTAGCGCCCACTAGGACAATGAAGGTTGAAAAGATGATCCTGAGGCACTTGCTCTGCCCGATGTCGGAGACAGTTGAGTATTGATTGGTTCTCTGTAGCTCCTCATATTGTGGCCTACTTAACCACAACGTTTACAGACATAACCCCTGGTGGATTTCTCTTCTGTTTGCCTGCGCCGCTTCATTGGCCTTCCTGGGCATCGCTTGGCATTTGGGGGATATACAGTTCTATTAAAAGCTCCAGTTAGAGGCATCGAGTTTGGTACAGGATAGAATTCAATTGCATGGGTGGTCTTGTATGCTTGATCTCTGAAATACATCTCGCAAAATTGGATTGGATGGAGGTGACAGTGATACATAGCTGCAATTGCATGGGTACACGGCAACCCGTTGTTCTCCCATACTACAAGTACAGGTTCGACATCAAGATCTACAGCATGGGCCATCTCCTTATGGATCTCATATTTTCTGTCTACAACCCATATAACATTATGCCTGACCTTGACTTCGTAATCCGTTCATGAAGAGCTTGTGCTTTAGGCACAAGAACATCATCCCACTGCTCACCTTCCTGCTGACGTTCAGCCCATCTCTTCACTAACTTTATTCTTAAGTTTTTGCACAAAGGGATGAGAGGCATCTCATGTTCCTCTAAAATCCAATTATCAAATGACTCAGATATGTTGGATATAAGATGATCATACCTATTGCCCTCGAAGTAAGCCTTCGCTCAGTATTCTTTACCTTTAGTCTTCATCCGAATATAAGCCACTTTATCTATCTCTTTAATTTTCAACATATCTTCCTCCAACCCTTCAGTAGATAATGCATGTGCGACTTTCCACCACTTCTTTAGGAGTACTTTGCTCCTCCATTTCCTCTTGAAAGTGTTTACAAGATGGCGCATGCAATGACCTGGATACCATCCTGGGAATACAATTTTAATTGCAGTTTGCAAACCCTTATGGCGGTCATAGAAAATTGTTAGACGTGGTAAATTTCTTACTTCCTGAAGAAACGCCCAATTCAATCTATCTAAGAACCTTATCCAACTTTTAGTGTGCGCATTCTCTACCACTGCAATCACAATAGGAAACGTGCCACCATTAACATCTGTGGCTATTGCAGCCAATAAGATCCCCAGATATGTTCCCTTCAAGAACATCCCATCTAACCCTAACAGTGGCCTACAACCATACAGAAATCCATTGAGGCATGGACGAAAGCTAAGAAATAGACACTCAAATCTCCTATCTACATCGGTTTGTATGACTGATATAGTTCCAGGGTTAGTGACATCCAATTTCTCAAGATAGAGAAGTAGCTCAGTATATGATCGCACTTCTGAACCTAAGATCATTGCCCTTGCAACTTCTTTGTCACGCCAACCTTGCATGTATGATAATTGGACCCCATGATCTTGCTGATCATCATTTACAATATCTATAGGTCTGAGCGTCATCTGGTCTTTTAGTTGAGGTTTAATCCTTTTTGCAACCCGTTGGCTTCTTGCCAATGGCTAATGTGCCTTGCCCATTGGTCATTTGCATGTGTGCCCATTTATAAATTCTCTCACCCTAAAGAATTTTGATTGTTTGACTTTAGAGCACCATACGCACCAAGTGCAATCCGGTGCTCCTTTACTGTATGCATTCACTTTTTCATGATCATTTCTATGATACTTCATCACAAAATTATGATATATTGCGTAATCAACTAAGAGATTACATAAATCCACAATTGTCTCGAAATCCTGTCTCACAACTAGGTCAACCCGTGGACGTGTTGATATGAATGGGAGCTCTAAGGGCATTGTGTCGTCTACATCACGTTCCATCACAAGCTGGCCCTCGGGTTTAGACCCTTGCATTGCATCTGTATTACTCGATGTAGGGACGTTCACTTGTACAGAAGGGTAGCTGGGCGAAAAAATTTCAGGCAATTAGTAGGTATCGATCCACATGTAATTCAAATATAATTCGAATTTATCAAAATATAAATATTGAAGGTCTTTCGTCACACATACCTATCTCTTGTTGATGGAGCAGATGCATGAACGAAGGGCTGATGCTCCGCTGGATTTGGTTGTGATGGTTGGTTTGCAACACATAGGATTATATTGGAGGCCACCATCAACATACACGATACATCCCCATCATCTATTAAATCAACTAAGTGTTCATTTTCTTCATATATAATTTTCAAATTGTTTGGATCAGAGCTCAATATAGACCCGATATGAACTTTGAATTGCTGTAGTGAGTCGCCTCCCTTATATACTGCGGCTTTTAAGTTACCACATTTATAAATTGTCTGTCTGTCATACTCGTTACGCTCAAAATAACCACCATGGCAAACCAATAATCTAACTCCACTACTGGCCATGAATAAATCTGGTTAGCATAATTAATATTATAAGGTCCACATAATTGGTATAGTTTTCTTACTTCATAAGCTCTAGCAACACCAGAAAACGGCAAAAATAAAATAGATTTAGCATAATCATAAATCGTATGCTATAAATCTAGATTTGGGGTTTTTTCCTACAAGATTGCATAACCTTAAATCTTCTAGATGGGTGTAGAAAAACCCTTTACTATTGGGTATTTTCCATGACCAACACTACACTCATGTATGAGCATAAAAGATTTTTTTATTAACAAAGTAAAATAATATGCAATGATTGAAGCCATCCTACTACATTCAATCAATAAAAATCCATTAAACCCTAAGATTGAGTTCATTATTTGATAATATTGTGTATTTGCAAAAACGGCACCCAACTTAATATTCAAGGCATTCCCGATCATTCTTTATTTTTATCTATCAATAAACATTCATTATCGATTCAATTGAATATTCAACAAGACCTAACAATACATATTTTCAATCACAAACAAATAGAAAAATGAACATTAATAAGTGAACCAAAAATCCTAATCCGCCATTTACAAACTTTGGGGTTATTTTATCCCCAATACCCTAAACACCCAAATCCCATTTTCAAATCTAATCAAATAATAATACAAATATCCAAAAACTCTAATAAGATTTTTCACCCATTTTGGGGTTATTTTATCCCCGAAACCCTAATTCCCAAATCTTATTTTCCTTAAAAAACAAAAAATTTCTAAAACATACCTGATTCGATTGAGGTTTGAGAATATTGTGCATCGAATTGACTAGAGATTGAGCGTAAATAGTGTTGGATTGGGCTTCGGCTTGGCAAAGAAAACGAGAGAGAAGAAGAAAAAGGCAGCAATGTCTGGTAGAGCAGAGCAAAATGAGGCTTTTTCGGCTAAAAAGGAGTCAAAACCCTCTCCAGTATATAGAATATCGGACAATGTAAGGCCAAAAAAAGTTTTTCGATAATTCGAATACCGGACAACTGCCTTTCATTTAAAGGTACAAATAACCCAACTGTGTGTTAGCTTCGCCTTTAATTTAGGAACAATGTGTTCCCATTTTGTAATTGAACCCAACATGATCCGTACGTAATTTTATTAAGATTCAAAGACAAATTTCATTGGCCACTACACTCAAAATTGGAACACATGTTCCAAGTTAGAGGTGGCAACCCCCTCTCTGAACTTTTTTTATCAAGTTATCCCAATCCGATAAACCGAACACCGAATTATCGAATTAATATCTTTTGATAAGTTTAAACAACGAAAAAATGCCGTCGAACGTTCGAATTACGAGACAACTGTTTTAAGTTTCGTAAGTTTAAAGAGAGTGAGGGGGCTCATGTGACTACAATCCAGTAAAGGATAGAGGGTTTTTGGAGGACTCCATCAGATGCAGGCTTTCTCATGGCTTAGTGCTTGGCAAAGCCCTCGCAATCAACCACTTGTGCAAAAGTGATATAATCGGTGCCAAGGTATCTTGCAAACAGGGGGAGAGAGAGAACAATAGTTTTGGGTTTTGAGCGATGTGAGATTCTAGAGGAAGAGAGAGCAGGGGATCGGCTGGTTTACAGATCTACATAGAAATATAAAAAAGTATATGGGTTTTGAGGGGTTTAGGATTGTAGAGGAAGTGAGAGAAGAGATTGGCTGGGCTAGAAGATGGGGAAGGAAGAAATCTGCAGAATAAACTTACCCTACCCTAAATTAGGGGATCTGTTTCTCTCTCTACAGTATCTGGTTTGGTTAATCGCTGCTATATGTCTACGATTTGCCTGGTTTTTCTTCTGGCTATGCTCTCTGCTATGAGAAATGCAGGTTGATGGTTGATGCCTTACACAGAGAGTGGAGAGATTGTCTCTCGCCCATGGTGGGGTAAATTGGATGACGGGAAATCGGAGCGTGTAAACTGGGTGCCGTATGTACGGAGATGGGAGGTGGAATGGGTTTTGTAGAAGTCCTTGGTTCGATAGATAGATCGGTCTTTGCTTTTCTAGAGAGAGAAAGATCAGAGACCGAAAACACTCTGCGTCGTCCTCTTAATCTCAATCTCTACATCTCTCTGTCTTGTTTTTAAGAGAGAAAAAGAAGACTGCACTCTTTCACTCTCATCTCCTCCTCTCTCTTTTTGAACTCTCCTCCATTGGAGTGACCGGCTTTGGCTTGGGCTTGGGCTTTGGTTTCATAGCTTTAAAGAAGTTAAAAAGCCGTTCGGTAATTTAAAGACCAGAGAGCTTCTTTTCGTTTAAACATAAATTCAATTTGGTTTACGTCACCCCTAATTCGGAATAGAAGTGTTCTTAATTTGAAATTAACCCATATTACCCGTACATAAATTTGTCAAATATTTACTGGTTAGAATGGAGAAGGGGACCCATGTTAAAACTTGTTAACATTTACCAGCTTACACAAGATATGAACTTTTTGTGCAGCATTCGAAAACTCATCACGTCCACTCTTTCCCCTCTTCTACTCTTTCTTTCTTTCTCTTCTCTCCCCCTCTCCTAATTATATATCTCAAAATTGAAGTCTCTTCTCGTCCAAGATTATTTACACCGAGTACAGAGTCAAGTTACAGGTCCTCTCTCCTGGGAGATCATGGCGACGATAGGAGGCATGGACAAGCTCTTGAGCAACGGCATCAGTACCCTGTCTCTTGACCCATTCATCCTCCCACCCGATCAACGACCCGATTTCTCAGATATCTCCTCCGATGAAATCCCGGTCATTGATCTCAGTCATACCAAAATTCTCCAGCAGATATCTAATGCCTGCAAAGAGTACGGGTTCTTTCAGGTCCTCTCTCTCTCTCTCTCTCTCTCTCTCTCTTCTTCTTCTT
>NW_006497417.1:299907-317828 GCF_000471905.2 Amborella trichopoda
TTTCAAAGAATCCCGTGAAGAACACTGTGCAACCCGTGTTCTTCACGGACTCGCCGACTTCGCACAGTGACTCGGTGAGTCAATGTGCAGAATCGTCCGGTTCTCTCTAGAACCGGACGATTTTCGATTTCTTAGCCGATCCGATCCCCTTTTCGCGATTTGCGAGTCGAACCGGGCGAGTCCGGCTCGACTCGACGTTTTTTAAAACACTGGTTGATCTAGATTTGATGCTTCAAAGTATTTTATTTTTAATCTTTTTTCTACAAGTTATATGAATATTGCATTTGATATGTGCCATTGTATTGAGGAAAAAGTTTTTATAAGGATGCTATATTATAATGTAGAACTACGGATGCCCCTAAAAAATCCATCGGAAAAGGTAGTTTTAATATTGAAAAACCCTTTGATTGATCATCTCGACATCGAGATGTATGACTATGAAAAATAAAAAGATTTGAAGTCTGCGAAATAGTGCATTTTACAACATATTATCTACACTGTCCATTTTCAAGATTTCATAAGTTTATAGATCTACTTGATTTTAACCATTTTTTAAATTTAAAATTTTATAATTAGATATAAAAATAGATTTTGAGATAATCCTAATAACATTTTACATCAAAATTATATACCATGATAAAATTTGAAGGGGATCGTATCTCTACACCTTGTCTGTATGGAAACTGCCCAATGTATCAATGGGGAGCACCTAAAAACAATATTAAAAAATATTTTTGATAAAATACAATAACCAAAATATCCCTAAAACTTTGGGGACATTTTGGTTATTTAATCTTATTTGCAAGTTTAAGAGAGGAGTGGACGACGAAAATTTGGTTTCCAAATATTTTCTAAAAAAAATATTAAAACTAAAATAGTATGAGGTCTGACATTGTGATTGAGGTCATCTATTTAGAATGGATGGTTGGATAGGGGGAGTATATAAGTTTTATATAGGCGAAGTATAAAAAACCTTCCCTACTAACTATTTTCATACACTAGAACAACCCACTTTATCAAATACAATTAATTCCAGCAAAATATCCTTACAAATTAGAGAGAAACTATCTTTAAGATTTAGAGAGAGAAAATATCTTAAAATTTTAGAGAGAGAAATTATATCAAATTTATAGAGAAACTATCTCACATTCCAAGAAATAGAGAGAGAAATCATCTTAAAATTTTAGAGAGAGAAGCTATATCAAATTTTAGAGAGAGAAACTACCCAAAGTTTTTTAGAGACAAATTATTTCAAAATTTTTGAGAGAAATTATATTAAATTTTAAGTTTTGGAGAGAGAATATCTTAAAATTTTAGATAGAGAAATTAAATGAAATTTTTTAAAGAGAAACTATCTCAAATTTTAAGTTTTAGAGTGATAAAATATCTTAAATTTTCAAGAGAGACTACAGTCAATGTTAGAGAGAGAAACTACCTAAAAATTATTAGAGAGAGAAATTATATCAAAAATTTTAGATAGAGAAACTATTCCAAATTTTAAGTTTTAGAGAGAGAAAGTATGTTAAAATTTAGAGAGAGAAACCATATCAAATTTTAGAAAGAGAAAGTATCTAAATTTTTTTATAGAGGAACTATATCAAATTTTAAGTTTGAGAGAGAGAGAGAGTACGTAAAAATTTTAGAGAGAGAAACTACTTGAAAATTTTTAGAGAGATAAATACCTTAAAATTTTTAGAGAAACTGTATTGAATTTCAAGTTTTAGAGAGAGAAAGTATCTTAGAGATAGAAATTGTTTCACATTTTAAGTTTTGGATAAAGAAAGTATCTTAAAATTTTAGAGAGAAAAACTACTTGAAATTTTTTAAAGAGATAACTATCTCAAAATTTTTGGAGAGAGAAATTGTCTAACAATTTTAGAGAGGGATACTATCTCAAGTTTCAAAGTTTTAGATAGAAAATTGTCTCCAAATTTTAGAGAAAGAAACTATATCAAATTTTAAATTTTAGAGAAAAAAATATTTCAAAATTTTTATAGAGAAACTATCTCAAAATTTCAAGTTTGATGCGTTCTCTCTCTCTCTTTGTGCCTTGTTCTTTCTTAAAGTAATTTTTTCTCATAATTTTTTTGCATATGTAAATATTTATTTTTTTGTCGAACTTTGAGTTATACAAAAAGATGATCCAAACATGAGATTTGTATAACTTAGTTACCATTCAAAGCCATGCTGATTTTAACATGATGAATGTTTGGCATAATAAGGTTTTGGTACAAAACATGAGTCGATAATCAATGCTAGCCATTTCTTCTTATGGAGATTTAGCTTATGTCTTTATGCTTACCTCGGGACTCCGACTGCAAAAGTTCTAGCTTATCCTGGTATATGGGGTGGTTCGATATTCCAAACCTCGGACCTATCTATATATTTTTATTTTTCTTAATACCTTTGACCCGTCTATATATATATATATATATATAATTTCTTCTAAACTTAGTGCGATTTGATGCTGTCTTTATTGAACCACCAAAGAAATATTCCTGTTCGATATCGTAATTCATTTAACTATCCCACAAATGCCCAAAACAAATTACAAATTTAAAAAATGGCAATAAAAAGCTGAAAAATAAAAAATATTAAAAGGGGGATGTCATCGTAAAATATCCAAAACTATGGACTAAAAGGTAATTCCAAAAAATTTCCCTAGTCTGTATATAAATTCCCTTAGAAAAAAATGTTTTATGGTTGGAGACATTTTGACAATATTAAAAAAGTCCATATTACAAGAAAAAATCTTAAATCATTTTAAAAAAAGCACAACTCACATATATAATTTTTATACATCGATTCCACATTTTTATTACTTTTTTATATTTTAAATTTTTTAAGTAGCCTGAGCTGCACCCTGATACCCAGCTTAGCAAGGAACCAAATGCAAGAGTCCTCGATCATTGATTTAGCTACTTGCAACAATCAACTGAGAAATAACTTCTTAACTGGTTTTCTGTAGGGAAGTAGCCAGCAGATACGTCGTCGAAATAAGATCCCTGATATTGAACCTGATGGCTCTTTTATCCGAGGCACTCGGACTCGATCCCGGATACTTGAATGAGAAATTTGGGAAGCATAAGCACATAATGTTGATCAATTACTACCCTCCATGCCCTGATCCAAATCTGACCCTCGGAGTGCCATGCCACTCCGATTTTGATGGATTTACAATTCTTCTACAGGATGAAACAGGCGGCTTGCAGGTATTGAAAGATGGAAAGTGGATCGCCGTCAAGCCTATGAGAAATGCTTTGGTATTTAATGTGGCAGATCAATTACAGGTAGATGAAAAATCAAGCAATTCATTTGAATATTGTTATGCAGTATGATGAACACTTAAAATTTTCTAAAACCCTAGTGAGTTTCCTAATTGACATTGAGTTTCTTATTAAAGTTAGTCTGTGTTTCCAATTTCGCCTCATAGTTGGGAGCTATGATTTGTGCGGTCTATAAAGATTTTGGATTTAGTAAAAATGAGCAAATTATATCCGGTCTCGTTTCCATTTTTGCAGTTATTCTAGATAGTATTTTGAAATATCGAATTTTCCATCATTCAAATCATATTTCTCCTTCACTTGTAGTTATTATCATTCAATGAAAATAAGCAGAAAAAGAAAAAGGAAATGAGTTGTTTATCTCTTATTTCTAAAGTGCTTTTGAATGGCATATAACATAAACTATGCAGGCTGTTTCATAAAGGACGTTTAGAGAACCAAAATTTAATTTCTAAAATCTTGGATTGGAGGAAAATTTTCTGGACCAGTGATATAAAACTCTAGTGAGTTCACTCATACTCGCCCGAGTTACTCGGATTGCCGCGTTCGAGCAAAAACCTGCCAAACTTCGATTGATTCTATATTTTAGGATCACAACTTGTCTAGACTCGGTCGACTATGTAGGGATGACTCGGATTTTGGACCCAGCTACATTCAAGTCTGAGACTTGTTTTGGGATATTGGTATGAACTTTGAAGATTTTTAAGTGACAACCTTCAAAACCTTGCTTATCAACTAGAAGGAAACAAAAATTACAAATTCACATGATGGCTTGGGGTGGCATGCCCCGTCAGCCTACTCCCTAAAAAAATCTCGGGTCACAAAATAGGGCCGGAGGACTAGGCAAACATGGCTCAAGGGCAGGGCCTATTTGGGCCTTGGCCAAGACCACGTTAGGACCGGCCCCGTTCCACCCAGCCAGGGCCTCTTTTTCTTTACTTTCTCTTTTGACTTTTTGTTTTTTATTTGAGTGATCTACGTACGGATCCTAAAATTTTAGGTAAAATACAAAACAAAAAAGGTCAGTGAACCCCATTTTTTTATTTTTTTTCAATATTGGCCCTTGGTCAATTGGAATTTTGATTTTTTGTTTTAGTTTTTTTAGTAGGGTAGTGCCTCAAGCTTTAATGCACTGCCCTACTAACGTATAAAAATAAAAAAACAAAAAAAAAATGTCAAAATTCAGGTTATCCGAAAGGTAATTTTAAAAAAAATAAAAAAAAGAGAGGTTGACCGACTTTTTTTTTTGTAATTTATACCTACAAAGAGCATTTCGTGTTTTACTTAAAATTTTATGGCCCGTACGTAAATTACTCTTTTGATTTTATTTGGCCCAATTTTGCCGGGTCTGTGCCAGGTCCTGTGGCCTGCTCTAATGACAGCTCATGTCAAAATGGGTTAGGTTATTAGCAATGGGAGGTTCAAAAGCGTGAAGCACCGCGTAGTCACAAACTCGACAGCTGCTCGGATTTCAATACCAACATTTTACGGCCCCTCTTCGGATACCTTAATTGGGCCTGCAGATGCATTGGTGAATAAGGAGAATCCTGCAATTTACAAAAGTTACATATTTGCTGAGTTCTTTGATGCATTTTGGAGCAAGGATGCCAAAAAGAAGAGCGCCCTAGATGACTTCATACTTCGTCCTTGACTTGATTACAGTATTAAACCATTTTCAGCTTAGCCTAAAATAACTTAATATGGTTGCAGAAGACAATCAAGTTTTCTTTTCATTATTATGTTTGTGATATTATGTGACAGGCAAGCTTTCTTTACTTTCCCTATTGCATAAAACTTATATATTTACCCGTATCCAACTATCCATTCTGAATGGACGGTGAGATGACCCCAATCACAATGTCACCCTTTTACACTAATTGTTTTTTACAAACTATTTTGATACCAAAATTTGGGTGTCCACTCCTCTCTTAAATTCATACCGTTAAAAAATATTCTCAATAAAATAAAATAACCAAAATACCTCAAATATTGTTTTTAACGTTTTTTTAGGTATGCCCCGTTGAGATGATTGCAAGAACCAATTCATATTCACATAATTTATAGAAAAAAATAAAAATAAAATATTGTAAGGCGTCATATCTAGATCTAACTGTTAGTGATTCACTTGATCTAAATTGGATGCCTGAATGGGGGAGGGGGAAGCATATCTATCTATCTAATTGTCTATTATATATTAAGCAAGAGCAACACCCTTTTTATTATCGCGCCACGCGTGTCTTTTTTCATTTAATTCTTATCCATCTCTCCCTCCAAGATTTTTACACACTCTTATTCTCTCTTTTTATTTCACTTAAATTACTTACTTTCCATCTCTCCTATATTTTTCTATTTTCTTTTTATTTTTCTTAATTTACTTACTTTCCATCCCTCCTATATTTTTCTATTATCTCTTTCTCCATGTTGTGTGTTGACAACTCATCTTCTCTCCATCTCTCGACGTTTCTATGTTAGGTTTCTCTCTCTCCATTTTACATGCATGCCACAACTCTCTCTCTCATGCATGCCACAACTCTCTCTTTCTCTCAACTTTTAACCAGTGCTTTACACACGATAAATGTGGCTATGCTAATTCTCTCCAAGGCCATCATATTTTTTTTTTCTACTCGGGTGTCTTGATTTCGATTTTCTTTTGATATTGTATATTCTTTGGATTTTTGTTTCTTTTTTTTTTTTAGGTTTTTATTTTCAGAAACCCATCTATGAATCATATCTAGAAGAAGCACGAAAGATGTATATAGCAGCTTTGGCTTCTTTGAGAGAGAACTTAGATGAGTCTTCATTTCGCTGCTCATTGGATATTAGAGTTCATCAGTATTACTTTTGCTTAGAAGTGTGTATCGTGTTCAATGTAATAACTAAATAATGTTAATTGTTCATCAATTGTACTTCTATATGTGCAATGCAGTTATGAAAGGTGCTTACATAGATGATAAAACATACCCTAATAAAATGTATTAGTTGTGCAAATATTCATGAAGATGAATGAATGTTACATCATCATCTTTGCATTAAGCAAACTTTCATTTTTTTATGTGATACTCATTGTTTAATTACAGCAATTTAACTTTTTGATATATGAATCATACAAGTATAATGTATTTTTAAGAAAATAATAATCTCATGGTAATAAATATATTTAATATTATAATTTGTAACTATTTAGTAATAAATACTAATAGTAACAAAATAAATTAGTTTTATTATAAATTCAATTAATACTTATTGAATTATTATAAAATATATTTTAATATAATACTACAATTGTCCCACGTTTTGCTCTCTATTCTCTCTTCACCAATATTCTCAGGTACTTACTCTCTCTCCTAATAAATCAACTTTCTTAAAAAATTTCTCACATTTCCTCTACATAATAAATTACCCTCATCCCCCAACCACCCCCCCCCCCCTTACCTCAGTATTCCCACATACCTCCTCTCTCTCTCTCTCTCTCTTTTCTAATAAATTAACTTTTCTAAAATTTCTCTGCATCTCTCCCCCACATTTCAAAACTTCTCTATTTCATAACTTCCATTTACACATATTATACTTTATTTTCTTTTATATTTCAATAAAAACATTTTTCTATTTAGTGAGTAGTTAAATGTATGATATAAAATCTAGCTTTCTATCTTATATAAATTTCTTTCATATATTTGAAATCGTTAATGTTATTTGTTTTCAATTTTAAAGAAATTTTTATATTTTCTATAAAAATTATTTAATTTAGAGAGAATTGCACGAAACCCCCAAAAATAGACTTTCTAAGCAATTTACCCCCAACCTAACTTTTCCTTGCAATTTTTTCCCCAAAACCATGTTTTCTAGCAAATACCCCCCAACTAAAAAAAACAGAGATTAAAATACCCATCATTTGGAAAAACAAAAAAAGAAAAAAAAAGATACTAAAATACGGTCTGGCACTTCACCGTGGTGGTCTGGCGTTCGGGCACTTAAGTCACTGATTTGGAACGCGATGGCGGTCCAGCACTTCACCATGGCGATCCAGCGTTTGGAAGAGGTGGTCCGACATTTGGAAGAGGTCGTTTTGACATTTTGCAAGTGCGGTCCGGGATTTGTTTGTCTGGAATAGGTGACCCGGCAGTGTACAATTCTGGTCCGGTAGAATGGATGGGTCCGGCAATATACAACCGCGGTCCGAAGTTTCCTTTTATTTGGATCCTAAAATGATTTGGCATGTACGGGAAGGGTATTTTTCTTAAAAGAAATGAACTTTTTGTATTGGGGGGTATTTGCTATAAAACTTGATTTTTGGGAAAAATAAGCTAAGAAAAATTAGGGTGGGGTAAAGTGCCTAGAAAGTCTATGTAATTTTCCCTTTAATTTATATTAATGAATATATAATTGTAAATGCAAAAAAAGGAAAAAAACCATAATTATAATCAACCATAAATACAAATTATAGAGGTACTAACATAATTGAAATTATCTTGTATAAATAAGTACCTCAAAATGCATGTCACCTCAGTAAATTTAAAACTATAGTAATACTATAATTAGTAATTAAAAAAAAACTCCTCCAATTTTCTTTATTCATTTATGTTTTTATTTGCATTTTTTTCCCCAAAACTATGTTTTCTAGCAAATACCCCCCAACTAAAAAAAAAGAGATTAAAATACCCACCATTTGGAAAAAAGAAAAAAAGAAAAAAAAAGATACTAAAATATGGTCCGGCACTTCACCGTGGCGGTCTGGCATTTGGGCACTTAAGTCACTGATTTGGAACGATCCGACACTTCACGATGGCAGTCCAGCAATTCACCATGGCGGTCCAGTGAGGTGGTCCGACATTTGGAAGAGGTCGTTTTGACATTTTGCAAGTGCGGTCTGGGATTTGTTTGTCTGGAATAGGTGACCCGGCAGTGTACAATTCTGGTCCGGCAGAATGGATGGGTCCGGCAATATACAACCGCGGTCCAACGTTTCCTTTTATTTGGATCCTAAAATGATTTGTCATGTACGGGAAGGGTATTTTCGTTAAAAAAAATGAACTTTTTGCATTGGGGAGTATTTGCTATAAAACTTGATTTTTGGGAAAAATAAGCTAAAAAAAATTAGGGTGGGGTAAAGTGCCTAGAAAGTCTATGTAATTTTCCCTTTAATTTATATTAATGAATATATAATTGTAAATGCAAAAAAAAGAAAAAAACCATAATTATAATCATCCATAAATACAAATTATAGAGGTACTAACATAATTGAAATTATCTTGTATAAATAAGTACCTCAAAATGCATGTCACCTCAGTAAATTTAAAACTATAGTATTACTATAATTAGTAATTAAAAAAAAACTCCTCCAATTTTCTTTATTCATTTATGTTTTTATTCATTTATTTCTTTCATTTTCTATAGGTACTTCGTCTTTTTCTTTTCTTTTTTTAATAATTTTAAAATTCAATATAAAATTTTTAAAAAAAGAAGAAAATTTTTACAATTATAAAAAGAGAAAAAATAAATAATACCAACACTATGATTAGTTTTGATTGCGATAGTTACATGTTTATTATAATTTTATTATACGTATCATGTGATATATTTTGTATTTTTCATATTCTCTTAATAATTTTTACTTATAAATGAATAATATATGTACTTTTGTAATTAAAAATAAAATTAACTATATTAAAAATAATAAAACAGAAAATATAAAAAACCAAATGATAATTAATAACAATACAATCTATATAAGTTCATAATATAGTAAAATTTTATTGCTAAATGAAAAAAGGAAAAAGATAATTTCTTTATTGTTTTTCTTTTTTGCATCTTTAGTTTTGTTAATTTTCAAATAATTCTAACTTATAAATAAATAATATATATTAATATAAGTAAAACTAATTTAACTATATTGTTTCTCAATTATTTTTATCAAATAAGACCGGCAAAGTGCGTCTATCTTCTCTCTCTATAATTATATGAAGATGGATCTATTAGAATATCTCTCTCTCTCCAATCCAAAGTCCTTTTTTAATATTATTTCAAAATAAATTTTATTTTTATAATTAATAATGAATATCACGTGCATATTGCTAATTATATATTAAGCGAAAGCAAACATCTCTTATTATCATGCCATGTTTCTTTTTTCATTCAATTCTTATCCCTCTCTCTCCACATTTCTACATTCTCTCTTTTTATTTTCCTTAATTTACTCTTACTTTTCATCTCTCATAGGTTTCCATTAACTCTCTCTGTCTATCCTACATGCATACAAATGCATAAAAATAGGTAACTCATTTGGTTGTGTGATGACATCTCATCTTCTTTCCATCTTTCCCACGTTTCTATATTAGCTTTCTCTCTCTCCGTCATATATGCATGAAAATACACACAAATAGGTAACTCCTTTAGTTGTGTGATGACATCTCATCTTCTCTCTCCCAATTAAAACGAACTTAAATTAATCTTTTTTTTTGTCTCTCACATTTTTATATTTGCATTCTCATTTTCTCTCTCCTTATAAGGCCTAAAATAGGTAACTCATTTTTTAGTATGATGACACCTCATCATCTAAGTTACTCTTTTTTTTAATGTGATGACGCTTATCTTCATCTTTCTCTAATTTAAGTACCTTCATTTCTCTCCCAAATTTAAATAAATTCATCTATTTTCGTGATTTACTCTCACTCCCTCCCACATTTCTTTTCCTTTCCTACATTTATTTATCCCACATACCTCTCTCCCATCTTTCTCCTTCCTATTTTTTTTCTCCCCCACCCACAATTCTCTTACCCACATTATTTTATCTCACACATGTGCATGCCACAACTCTCTCTCAACTTTTAATCTATGCTTCATACACAACAAATGTGACAATGCTAATTCTCTTCATGGCAATCATATATTTTTTCTCTACATAGGTATGTTGATTTCCATTTTTTTTGATATTGTATATTGTCTGGATTTTTGTTTTTTCTTCTTCATCTTTTTTGGCTTTTCTTTTCCAGGAACTCATAGATGGAGCCCATCTACACGCCATGGAAGAAGCAATAAAGATGTATATAGCAGCCTTGAATACTTTGAGATAGGACCTAGATGAGTTTTCATTTGGCTGCTCATTGGATATTAGAGTTCTTCGGTATTACTTTTGTTTAGAAGTGTATATAGTGTTTAATATAATAACTAAATACTTTTCATTGTTTATTGGTTATACTTCTATATGTTCAATGAAATTATCTTTTGTAACTCTCATATTCATGGTCTATAGGAGTTGAGATCCAAGTATAACTCTTGCCATAATTCTCTTAAGTGTAGCAAATTAGGATTAAGTCACCAAACTGTTAATCCTATATAATGAGCTAAACCTGTCATTAGTGCATTAATGATTCATATAATAAGATGTCATTAAAGCATTCTTACAACTTGATCAAAGATATTTAGAAATTAAATAATTTTGTACATCTATAATAAAAAAATAATTCTTACAAACAATCTAAACACATCACTGGGTTTTCCCTCCAGTGACACTGAGTTTTCCCTCCAATGCAACATCCTATAAAAGCTCCAAAATGGATTGGCATTGCCTCATGTCAACTACATGGGATTTCACATATACTATACATTATGGCTTTCGTATTATTATTGAAAAATAAATTCTCGGGATAAAAGGGCCTGATAGGCCATATTTCCAACATCTCCCACTTGGATTGAAAGCTCTTTAACTTCTTGTACATGGCATTACCTCATGCTTTCTACATGGGATTTCCATATACCTAGCCTGAAGGCTCATTGAAATCTTGCATATGACATTGCCTCATGTTTTTCACATGATGTTTCCATATACCTACCAATATGATTTTATGAATCATTATTGGATTTCTATTTGGACTTATCTCAGTCCCATAGCTACTATATGTTTCTCAAAAATTTCCCCGGCTCAGAGCCTTAGTCAATAGATATTCAATCATCTCATTTGAAAGTATATAATCAACTGTTATATCTCTATATTCCATTACATCTCGAATATGGTGGTACCTTATGCGAATGTGCTTGGATTTAGAGTTTATTTTTGAATCATTGAGAACGACCATGACTGCTTGATTATCACATAACATGGTTATATGCCAATTTTTAATGCATTTCAATTTTAAATCCATAAGGAAATTAGGAAATTTCTTAACCAAACTGCCTCTTGTGATCCTAAATTGCAAGCCACATATTCTGCTTTCATGGTTGATAAAGCAATACAATCTTGTTTTTTACTGCACCATGATACAACACCTCTATCAAGTGTAAAAATGAAACCCAAAGTAGATTTACTATCATCATAATCACCACTCCAATCAGCATCAGAGTAACCCTGAGGCCTAAGGGAAGAATATTGATAGTGTAACTTGTATTTCTTTGTTCCTTGGATATATCTTAATATCTTTTTTACTGCTTGCTAGTGTATCATTCTGGGGTTTCTTTGATACTTGCTAACAAGTCCAACAGAAAAACATAGATCTGGCCTAGTGCATGACACACCATAATTAATGCACCAAATTGCTTGAGCATATGGGATATTTCTCATATCATCATTTATCATTAGTAGGACATAAATCAATGGATAATTTAACTGCTTTATCAACAGGGGTAGAGACCGGCTTACATAAATCCATTTTAAACTTCATAAGAATAAATTCTAAATAATGCTCTTGAGATAAGCTGAACATCCTTTTTTATCCATCTCTTGTAATTTCAATTCCTAAAACATATGATGCAACCCCCATATCTTTTACTTCAAAATTATATTTCAATCATGATTTTGTTTCAATCATATCTATGTCATTTCTAACAATCAAAATATCATCCATATCATAAAGACAATATCACTATCTTACTCCCATTAATCTTGATATAAATACAATGATCACTTTCATTAGAAACAAAACCAAGTTTCATAATTGCATCATGAAATTTTAAATACCATTGTCTAGATGATTCCTTTAATCCATATTGTGATTTAATTAGTCTTTCAATTTATTTTTTTCCCCTTTCTGAGATACTGTGTATTCTCCTCTCGTGCGCATATATCTGATTTTTTTACTGTTGGTTATTATCATAAGATCATCTATTTCTTTATTATATTTTTTCTCTATTTCTTCTTTCCCAAATCTAGAGAGAAAATTCTTTAATTGAACCCCATATGTTGCTGTTTGTTTGCAATTTGGGTATTTTTTTCTGATGAGATCCGAGTTTGGAAGAATTATTGATAGTCCATACTATCACTTGGTGAGATCCATATTTCCACCAATTTATGTTTGTTTTTTTGTTTTTTTTTTTCCAAGAACCCATAGATGGAAAACCAGCTACATGCCATGGAAGAAGCAAAAAAGATGTATCTAGCTGCCTTGGTTACTTTTACAGAGAAACTAGATTACCCTTCATTGGGCTGCTCATTGGATATTAGAGTTGTTCGTGGGCTTCTCATTGGATATTAAAGTTGTTTGGTATTACTTTTGTTTAGAAGTGTGTGTTGTGTTTAATAGCTAAATAATTTTAATTGTTTATCGGTTGCAGTTCTATATGTGCAATGAAGCTATGCTGATAGATGATAAAATACACTCTAATAAAATGTATTAGTTGTCATACTTGGACCCATTTAAAATTTCATGAAGATGAGTAAATGTTACATCACATTCTTTGCATTAAGCGAATTTTCATTTTTTTTATGTGATACTCATTGTTTAATTGCAGCAATTTATTTCTTTGATATATGAATCATACAAGTATAGTGTATTTTTAATAAAATAATAATCTCATGGTAATAAATATATTTAATACTACAATTGTAACTATTTAGTTGTAAGTACTAATAGTAACAAAAATAAATTAGTTTTTATTATAATTTTCAATAATAATTATTGAATTATTATAAAGTATATACTAATTTAATACTATAATTGTCCCATTCACCAATATTCTTATGTACATTCTATATCTCTCTCTCCTAATAAATCAACATTTCCAAAATCGGAATTTCTCTCACATCTCTCCTAATAAATCTCCTCCCCTTCAAGTTTCTCTCTCTTCTCCTCTCTCTTTCTCGTTCCTAATAAATCCACTTCCCAAAAATTTCTCTACCTCTCCCCTACCTTTTAAAACTTCTCTATTTCATAACTTCCATTTACACATATTATACTTTATTTTCTTTCATATTTCAATAAAGAAAATTTCTATTTAGTGAGACGTTGACTGTATTATATAAAGGGAAATGTAATTTTCTCTATATAAAATGTAGTTTTCTATCTGTAAATTTATTTCTTATATTTAAAATCATTAATGTTATGTGTTTTCAATTTTAAAAAACTTTTTTATATTTTGTGTAAAAATAATTTTATTTATATTAATGAACGATATAAGTGTAAATGCAAAAAATAGGAAAAATAATAATTATAAATAACCATAAATACAAATTATAGAGGTATTAACATAATTAAAATTATTTTGTAGAAATAACTACTTCAAAATCAAGTCATATCAGTAAATAAAGATATAAAAATTTTGGTATCACTATAATTAGTAATTTCAAAAAAAAGAAGAAAAAAAACTCTTCCAAGTTGCTTTATTTATTTATGTTTTTCTTCTTCTATATCTTTCATTGTCGATTTGTACTTTTTTTTATATAGTTTTTAAAATTTAAAATCGAATTTAAAAAAAGAAGAAGATATTTTTTCCTGTTATAAAATGAGGAAAAATAAATAATACCAACACCACGATTAGTTTTGATTGCAATAGATACCTATTTATTAGGGAAAATATCTCCATAGATTTTCAACTTTCATTTCTTCATTGACCTTAGGTTGCAACTTGTATCTTACTATATAGAAGTTCACACTATTATATCTCCTAACCCCCGGATTATATTTTATTCAGTTTTTATTAATTTTTTTGTCCCAAACAAACCTAAAAAAAGACCTGGTTTATGAACCCCTCTCTCTCTTAACGTGATCCCTTTCTCTCTCCCCCATCAACCTCCCAAACCCCTATTTGTCTATCTCCCCCCTCACCTGCTCGTCGGAAATCATTTTTTGCCGGCCACCATTTTGGCCGGAATCTTGACCGGGATTTGCAGGGAGAACCCACAAGTTTCAATCTTTTTGGCCGGCCACCATTTTGGCCAGAATCTTGACCGAGATTTGCAGGGAGAACCCACAAATTTCAATCTTTTTGGCCGGCCACCATTTTGGCCGGAATCTTGACCGAAATTTACAGGGAGAACTCACAAATTTTCGGTTTAGGGTTTTACAGACTGAATCTTTTTGGCCGACCACCATTTTGGCATCTTGATCGGGATTTGCAGGGAGAACCCACAAATTTTCGGTTTAAGGTTTCACAGACTGAATCTTTTTGGCCGGCCACCATTTTGGCTGGAATCTTGAACGGATTTACAAGGAGAATCCCACGCCCTTGGCGATCTCGACGACCTCGTCCTGCCTCCTCAGCCCTAACAAAGTGTTCCCCCTCTCGATCCCCTAAAATATCTCTAAGCGAGAGTCGGAGTCTTTGAGTATTCGCCTCCAAAGGGTCAATGTAAAGGTGTAGCAACTCATAGCATCGTCATAGCGAAAGAGGGCAAAGTGCATGTCACCCAAGCAGATAAGGCCCGAAAATGAGGCATGGGCTAGCTTTGGGTCAATTCCTAAATCAATTAGAGGATTGGGGGAGGAAGAGAGGAAGTGGTTCACAACTTGAATTGCTTCTTCATAATTCCCATGCCCCATCAATTGTTGTTGTTGTAATGTTAGGAGGAGGAGAGCGGCTGCAGGATGGTGATGATTGAATGCTTGAGATTCATTTTACAACGTTCATTGATAAAAAAAAGCGGCCAAAATGCAAGGTTTTCGGTGAGCTCCTGGACAATCTAGACAGAGAAACACATGAAGAAAGAGTTTGAAACACGTGAGGAGAGAGAGAGTTAAAAAAAAGATGTATTTTTCAATTTGTTTGAGTTAAAAGTTGGGATAAAGTTATTTGGGGGGTTAGCAAATAGGTTTGAATTTTTGGGTTCAAGAAGAAATGCAAGTTGAAAATGGAGTCCATGGAGATATTTTCCCTATTTATTACAATTTTATTATATGTATGATGTGACATATTTTTGTATTTTTATATTCTCTAATTTTTTTAATAATTTTTACTTATAAGTGAATAATATATGTACTTTTGTAATTAAAAATAAATTTAATTATATTAAAAATAATATAACAAAAAATACAAAAAACAAAAAACAAAAAATAACAATACAAATTATATAAGTTAATAATATAGTAAAACTTATATTGCTAAATGAAAAAAGAAAAAGATAAAAAGATAATTTTTTTATTGGTTTTCTTTTTTGCATCTTTAGTTTTATTAATTTATCAAAATAATACTAACTTATATATTAATATAAGTAAAACTAGTTTAGTGAATGATATAATTAAAAATAAAAAACATAATAAATAAGTTTTTGGGCTTTGGTTTGACCCATAAATACGTAGAATGCATTAAATTACAATAAGAGTAAAATATTTATATTTTTGTATCACTATATTGTTTCTCAATTATCTATACTACATTATTAAACAAGAGTTAAGGAGTGGACCCATGTCGCAAGAATAAGAAAGGACCCAATATTATAGAGATTATAGAATAGTTGTCCATCTTTAGTCACATTCCCCATCTTTATGGGAGGAGAGAGAAAGAGAGAGATTTTGAGAGAGAGAGGGGCTAGTACGTAGGTTCTTTTATGGATTTGGATTGTCTTGCCATTTTTTAAGCAAAGCAAATCACATAATAGGATAGAGAATTGATACATTTTTATGAGAAAGATGACAGGAAGACTCACATATGGAATAATATGAGAGACTTGCAAAAGTATCTAATATTATTTTAGAGAAAATTATGGGATTTGACAGTTGATAGAGATTGAGAATTTTTAATCTGATTTCTCTCACTTATCTCTCTCCACAAATTGCTCTCTCCCACTCCCCCGGCATCCTCTCTCTTTATATCTTTTTTCCCTCTCGTTTTTTCTCATTTATGATTGTTTGGTTGATGAGTGATGTTTAACTTATTGTAGATATTTGAACATAGGGGGAAAATTGAGCAACCAGCAACAAGTTATATTCGTAACTACCAAAAAAAAAAGAGAAAGAAACAAGGTATATTCCAACTCTACGCGCATGTTTTATGTTATTGTTTGTCAGTTTTTTTTTTTTTTAGTTTTCAATTTTGGGGTTCTAGCAATATTAATAATAATTAGTACTTATAAGTATGATTATATGATTATTATCATAATATTTTGTTCTTTGTAAGGGTATCAAGGATTCTTTAGAGATGGTGGGGCAGAATTAAAAGACAATGGTGCTTAATGCACAATTAAATTTTTTTTTTGTTAGGGAATCGTAGTGATTAAGTTACGTTTTTGTAAGGTCTTGAAGATTTTCATAATTACGTGATTCAATAATGTTGGAAATCAAAATATTGGGTGACTGATTATGAGAGGAATAAACAATGATTATATATGGCCCGGTAATTTATTTTATATATAATTACTTATTTATATTTAAAAAATACAAAATAATAAAAATATAATATTTATAATTTTATTACAAAAATTGTAATAATATTATATATATTATTACAATATTGTATCTATATATATTATCACAATATTGTATTAATAATATATATGTCCCTTTGTTTTATTTTATATAATACTTATTGTGTTTAATGAATAAAGAATAATATATAATAAATATTTATAATATTATTAAAATTTTATAGTATAATTAATTATATTATATTATAATACTCATAATAATAATAATATACTACACAATTAACATAACTATAATATTTATTATATTATATGGTTATTGTTATTAATATTATATTTTTAATATTATTATATTATAATATATATTATATATAATATATTGATATATATTATTATGGTTATAAATTATTTTAATATTATAATATATCATAATACTAATATATTACAATATTATTTTATGGGTGTGGTTTCTACAAAATTGCAACCTTAAACAATCCAATTAAATCGCACCTCCAAATTTTATCATAACATGTAATTTTGGTGAAAAAATTATTAGGATTATTTAATCTATTTTAATATCTAATTATAAAAATTTAAACTAAAAAATTGATTAAAATCAAGTAGATCTATAAACATATAAAATCTTGAAAAAGGCAGTTTAGATATTGTGTTGCAAGACGCTATATTTCTAAGACTCAATATATATATATATATATATATAATATAGAAAAAGTCTTTTCAATGCCTATAGGTGAAAATGGATAGTGATTTCACCTACCTTCATCACCGTCCAAATTTCATCATGCGGTCACGATTGTCCGGTAGTGTTTTATTTATTTATTTATTTTTTTCAAAAACTAGAAATGACTTGAAATTTGGATGGTATATACATCTTACTAAGGCGCATCTAATAAAAATATATAAAAAAAACTATTCCCAAAAACTAAATTGACCAAAATACCCTTGAAGCTTTTTAGGGGTATTTTTGTCAATTTTTTCATGTAAAATACGTTTTTTTATAATTTTCGAATATTCCTCTATTTTTGATGAATACACTCTCCAAATTTGAAGAT
>NW_006497417.1:332451-345269 GCF_000471905.2 Amborella trichopoda
AATTAAGTAACGTTTTAAGTATAATTATACTTACTTACGTTTTAGTTAGTATATAGTATAACTATACTAATAAGTAAGTTTTAAGTTTTAGTTAGTAGTACTACTACTTATATATATATATATATATATATATATATATATATATATGTGAGATGAAAGTGTAGAGAATTTGTGTGTCTTATTTGGGTTACCATATGAGAAAGGTAGTTCTTCTAGAAAGAGAAGGGGGCAAGGCCTCGTATACATAAAATGCAAAGTTTTCTCTTAGAGAGAATAGAGCTTCCTAAGGAAGGTTTCTTCTTAGAGAGAGAGGGTTTCCTCTTAGAGAGAAGAGAGCTTCCTATTGATAAAAATATTGCGATGATGTCTCTTGTAGACTCATTGAAATTGAGAGGCTTGTTTCTGGAGATTGAGATGCTTGTTTCTTGTAGAGAAACAGGTAGAGATTTTGGGTTGTTTCCCCCTTTCAGTTAGAGAGAAAGTCAGCTTATCGTTGGATTTGCTCGACTTGGGTTTTTATCGAGATTTAAAGAGGTAACTCTTTATTTCAAAATCTTTGTTGTAATTTTTATTGGTATAGTGAATTTCAATTTGCCATGCTCGTGGATATAGCCATTCTGGGGCGAACCACGGAAATATTTGTGTTCTTGTGTATGTGTTTCATGCTCTATTTCTCGTACTTTATTTACCAAAAAATTAACACGTCGGGTTTATAGCTTCCGTACACAATAGTACCGTCATAAACATACTAGGTCTGTGGCAGTAAAAAATTCATGCAGAACCGCAACGGATGGCACACACTGTTCGTTACATGCCCGTTCAATAAACTGCCATAAACATAGTAAGTCTGTGGCGGTGGTGAAACACTATAGCATTTCACCTATAGGCACTTTTTAGATTTTTTCAAATTTGGGTATATTATAGGTATGTGATTTGTTTTTATTAATGTCATTTGTATTTGTCAATATTAAAAAAATTTGTTTGTATATTCCTATTAATCAATGAACACATGAGTCTCTTTAAAGAAACGGAAGACTTTTTCGCACGGCTCACTCGTGGACATTCATACAAACTATATTTGACAGTCCGAAAAGTCTGGTAATCTGAGCGCCAGATTTTGAAGTTGGGTGATCGGAGCACTAGATTTTAACTTTTGAGCATCTAGTGGTATATTTTACAAGTGCATCTGCAACATGATTAGCTTATGGTTAATTGTCTAAATACACTCACAAGCTTCCAATGACGATTGCAGATATAATCTCATTTTACGATCTGGTGAATGAATCTAAGTTGAATCGATCAAGAAAGCTCCATCTCTTTCCTCCAATTTGATAGATTATAGAGAAGTGACACATTTCTATCTACCAATTTGGTCAGATGTCTATTTTAAGTGATTCACTCCCTCCCTCTCTCTCTCTATTTTCTCTCTCTCTCTTCTCTCTCTCTCTCTCTCTAGGCAATAAGAGTCCATAATCTTGGAACATTTGACCTTTTCCAAACTTTTTAAGCACCGGCGGGGTTGGTATTCATTATGTAACCCCCCCACCCAGCTCCCATTGATTATGCAAAGCCTTGATTAAGACATCCACAATCAATTAACACAATTCTCTCTCTCTCTCTCTCTTCTTTCTCTCTCCTCTCTTACTTCCATTAACAAGTGACCTAACAGCTACTCAACAGCTTTTTTATATTGGTACCCATGTGGATCACAAATCAAAACAAAACTCATCAATATTTAGTTTCTCTCTCATATGAGTTTTTCTCACTCCTGTGTTTTCTCTCTCTT
Source organism: Amborella trichopoda (assembly GCF_000471905.2). The sequence goes on from NW_006497417.1 coordinate 334,238, forward strand.
AAATTAGCACTCGAACTGCAAAGAGAAATCAGGGAAACCATGAAAAACAGATGAAGGAAGAAGAAGACTACAAATCTCTGATTTTACATTAAGACAGTCCGCAAAAATAATAAAGCTAAAAATGGGAGAAAAGAAAACACATACCAGATAAAGGTATGCTGCATAAAATTTGATCTATAGACACATTTATCTAATATCTAAATCTGAAACAATCCATCACTGTAATTTCACTTACAGTTTAAATAATCCTCCTATCCTTTCTTCTGAACTCGAACATTTATCTTTCTTCGACCATTGCCAAATCTTCGACACTGAGAAGCTCTCGAACTTTCCGGCATTGCTGAGCTTCTTCGCTTCTAGGTCGCAATTTCGACTCTCTAGATTGGCTGGAATTCTCATCTTTTTTGCAGGAGTGACTGCAACTCTAAGATCATTTGTCCCCAAAACATACTGGAAAGACCCCATTGAATAACATCGCCTCGCATCCATGCTGCAGCTACCACTACTCCCACTTTCTCTCTCTAGAACCCCACTGCTGCTCCCACTTTCTCTCTCTAGAACCCCACTGCTATTCCCACTTTCTCTCTCTAACGCCCCATTGTTGTTCAAGCTCCTGAACTTTCCTAGCTTTACCGGAAAAACTCTTTGCTCTGGAACATCAACAATCTCTTCTCTTTCTACCCTTTGCTCACTCTCTCTCTCTACCCCAATTTCCACTTGCTTTTGAAACCCCTGATCACCTCCACTGTCACCACCTGCAACCACTTCCTCTAAACCGTTCTCTCTTTCTCTAGAAACCCCAATTTCGTCCCCGAAAGAAGGAATGAAAACTCCATGGAAATCAGAGGAGATGCTCCCCCTACAAAGTGGGCATGTAGAGTGAGAGAGTAACCATGTATCGATGCAGTCCAGATGGAAAGCATGGCTACAATTTGGGAGCAATCGAAGCTTATCTTCGCTCCCGAACTCGCATAAGCACACTGCACAATCGAATGGGGGCTCTGTTTCTGAACCCATTATTGCTTTATAAATGAAAACTGGTAATGCATCAATGAAAGCTTGATCAACACCTGAATCATGGAGATTAAAGAGTTGTTGCAATTGACCTTGAAAAGTATTTGCAGAGTCTGAGAGCTCTGGTTCTCTTGGGGATGGAGATTGGGGCCTAAGAAGAAATCGAACGAGGAGGTGGAGCAAGCCAGAGATGAAGAAAACCACTGCTAAAATTACTATAATGAAGAGAACAGCAGGGCTTATTTTGCTGGTTGATTGTTCTTTTTGGAAGTTATAAGGAGATGGGTTCAACTGGTTTTGGTGGAGGAAGCCATGAAAGACCTCTGGTTGAGGAGGTGGGCTAGGAGGGATGAAGCTTGAGATTAAGCTTCGCTTGCTTTCTGAGAAAACCCAACTCATTTCTCTGCAAACTTTTCACCACTGTTTCAGATATTTCTTGGATAATCAGCCATTAATGCAGCACCCCAAGTTGTTATATAAAACACGTCAGTTTTTCTCCGCAAAAATTCGATTTTTTTCGCTCCTATGATCAGAGATTTCACTGCAAATCCGCCAGTAGTAAAGCTCCAAGCTGTTCTTACAATACCCAATTCATTCTCTGCAAAAAAGGTCACACTGGTCGTTCCTGTTCAAAGCGTCCCGTGCAAATCCGCCATTAATGAAGCCCCGAGTTGCTCTTACGAAACTCAACTGATTTCTCTGCAAACAAGTAAGATTGGTCCCCTCTGTTCACAGATTCCTCTGCAAATACGCCACTAACGGAGCTCAGGTTCTCCACAATGCAGTCCTCGCCTATGTTTCAGTGATTCCTATGCAAATCTGCCATTAAAGAAGCTCGGAGTGGCTGTCAGAGAACAAGCTCGCAATGAAGAAGGCCCCCTTCAATGAAGCTCAGGGCTGCACTTCACAGGTAGTTTCTTTTGCAAATTCCACCATTAATGGAGATTCACTGTTATTGCAGGAAAAAGAGCGGAGATATCAAGGCTAATGAGTGTAAGTTTGAAGAAACCCTAAAAGTCAAGCCTTGGGGTTTTATGTTTAAATGCTTGCCATGTGACACATTTACAATCTAAATTGCATAGTGTTTACCGTGGAATCACAGGTATAAAGATAAAGGAAAGCTCGGTAAAAAGATGTATGGAAAAGGAAAAAGCGAAAAAAAATTATTCTTTTAGAATTATTCTTTTGAATTTTAAAATCAACTTTTTAAAATGTTAGATGATGAACAAATCAACAAATCAACAAATCTTTAGATGGAAAAATCCTCAAAACTTGAATCCAACAACAATTTTTTATAAAATAAAATGCATTTTCTCTCTCATCCATAAATTCATTTTTTAGTTTATTTTTCAATTTTTTGTTATTTCACAATCTTCTTTACCATCAAATTCGTATTATTAAATTACACGCCACGGGGTAGAAATGGAAAAAAAAAATGTAAATATGGGAAAACAAAATAGAAATGTTAGAATCTATTAGGCATGGCCGTGGCACGTGCTTGTGCACGTGCGACACCTGAATTGGAGGGGATGGCAGGTCCATTTGCTGGAGGAAATTACATGATTATCCCCCAGGTGGATTGTTTAAGAGTATTTTGTGGCTGTAAAATTTTGGAATCCACATGAGAATTACTGTTACAAGTATTTAAAAGGAATAGATTTGGATTTCTAAACACTTAGATATGATTGTCTAAAAGTTTAGACAGTTTATATTAATATTAGGATATTTTTTCTTTGAAGAAAAATATCATTTAAGAGGTTGAAACCCCTTACAATATAGGTTAAATTATCCCCTATTAACATTGGGAAAGCTTTACCATAACATATAAAGTACACGCGACCCCTACTCTCAGGCATCAAATTTGAGTCGATGCTTGGGATGATTTGAGTCACAATATTATAAATAGGCTCTTGAACATTAAAATAATTAAAAATCAAATATATTTTTACGTGACATTGTGATACAAGCAATCATAACCATCCATTCAGATCGAGCGGTTGAATGTGTGCTTTTAAATTTCTATGCCAATCAAGTACTTCTCTAAAAGCATCATCATCACTATTTGAATCTTATCCCAACTATTTGGAGTCGACTACACGAACAAGTCATGCCATTCTACTCTTTATTCTCTTGGACTAACTTCTTTATCTGTGTTCGTCCACAATCACTTGATAATCATTACCTAATTATCACCACAATCGGGAGTCATTGCAGTGCGTCGCTTCTAGCGGAGCCAAAATTTCCAATCAAGCATCGTCCAAAATTTCCAAACTGCTCTTGTTCTATTATGGACAACCAAAGAGATTAGGGGTACTTTGGTAAATTTTCTCCCCAAGTGGTACTACTGTTATTCGATTTAGGCCTCTATGAGTGTAATGTTACCGAAGTACGTTTAATTTTTAAGGCTTCCCAACAACTAACATGGGCAATTGGAAAAAATAATGTCAACGTTTTTTGAGGAAGTATTATATACAAATTTAAAAGCAATACCCTGTAATTTGTAATCTTTGACCTTTTAGTGATATTGTGAGGTGTGTCAATCCTTCCTTTTGATATTTTTTCAAAAATTAAATTTTTTGTAATTGCCCTTATTCTATATTGGGATGAGAAACAATCAACTTAATTTCAGGAATTTGACTCCCAAGGATAAAAGGCCTACTCAAGAGTCTTCTTTTTATTTAAAATTTTGGAACCAACTTTAGTATGATCAGATGAGTATTTTAAAAAAAATAAAATTTTTTACTTTTAAATACTTTGATCCAATCGTCCAAAAAGTGGATGATCGTTGCTCAATCTAAGGATCCTATGAATTTTTCTCTTTGTTGAGGTTGTCTTTAAATTGAGGGGCTTATATCCCCGAAATATGGGGGACCCAATTATATACTATTAGAATACATTTGGCAATGGGGATAACCCCATCTACAAAAAGTGGGGATCTTGCAAAACCAGGATGGAAGGTGAAACTCCCAACTTCCATCGTGATTTTCTCGAGAAAACTAATGAATGTTTTAGCTCATGGTTCTAAAATGGTGTCATAATAGCTATTTGGACTTTGGATTGAAAAATTATGCCGGGTTATTTTTGGACAAGTTTGCCTTAATTTAATTGTCGGGGGCAAAAGTATCAAGTTCGGCTCCCATTTTAGTTAGAATGTCCAATTACATTAGAGTTAGGATTAAGAGATGTAAATAAAGTCTTCAAATAGAGGCCAAGTTAGGGTTTTGGTTCAAAGTTGAATCATTATTTCAGAAATATTGTTTCCTTGAACTCTATTGAAGTCTATATTGCCGTTGAAACTACACTTGTTTGCTTTCTTTATAATTTCCATTAATTCATTTTTTTTTTTTTAAACAAATTTTACAGCATCAACAATATATCCAACCACCACTATGCCTTCCACCAAACAACCGCCCCTCTATTGCAAGACCACCTCCTCCATAAAGTGACTGTCCGCGATCCTCTTCCATAAAGTGATTGGCCTCCCGGACAGGTTATCAAGCATAATTGTATATTATAAGGCTATTTATTTTTTGTACAAAGAGGTCACAAATGAGTTTTAGTTATTAAATGTGAAATTCAATAGATGAAAGTGTGCGTCAACATTCAAAAATTTTTGTTTTGGATATTGTGCTCAAACAATACACCCTCAACCACCCAATTTCAAAACTAATGGTCAATGACAATTGTGACCTCTTTATATAAAAATTAAACGGTCTCATTGTATACATTTCTTTATCAAACAAAGCATTTTTCAGCTCCAGGTCTCTAGATTTCTTAGTATTGAATACCCTAGGATCATTACTCAAATCAATTTCTTAGTATTGAATACCCTAGGATCATTACTCAAATCAATTTCTTAGTATTGAATACCCTAGGATCATTACTCAAATCAATGGTCGGAGAGTTGCGACCAATTTATAGGAAAACCAAACGCCGGCATTGTTTATTTTTTTATAAGTTATGGTGTTTTATCATATATTATTTCTTACATCTTCTTTATGTTTACTACTTGGTTGTATGTTTTATGAGGGGGAAATTGTTTCCTTCGTTTTGTTTCTTTGGAATGGCTTGGATTCTTTGCCCCGCCCTACGATGGGAGATTGAGTGTGAGAAAGAGCGACTCGGGCAGGGTGTTCGGCCCAGGCTCAAGCCTAGTGCTTGGCCCGATTTTGAGTAATTCAGCCCGAGTTGGGTCGAGTATTGTAGCAAAAAAAACCCAAAAAATATGGAAATATGTTTAAAGTAAAATTAAACAAAATACATCTAAATGAGGTTAAAAAAGTCGTGAAAAATGAATTTTGAAATAAATCAATTTGTGACTAGGGGTATTTTGAAAATAATCTACAAAAGGAAAATGTTCATGGCCAAAACACTTTTCAATCTTTGCCAAAATGATATAAAACATAAAAAAATATATTACAAATAAATTTATTATTTTGTGGTTTTTATAAATTTTTTAGAATTTTTTTTTAAGATCCTTGTATTGGACATCCAACTCAGGGATACTCAGACTCTCCAGGGTGATGAGTGGGAGTTACTTGGACGTGCCCGAGCATTTGAGGAGATTAGGGCTCCAAACCTCATAAAGAATGAAAAAGGAAGAGGGAAAATATTTGATGGAAAAAGTTTATATAAGGTTGGAACCGTAAAATGTAGGCGTAAAGATACATCTCAAAAATCCATTGGAAAATGTTGTTTTAATGTTGAAAAACCCTTTAATTGATCTTTTTGACATCAACATGTATGAATATGGAAAAGAAAAAAAAAAGCCATTTTGAATCTTGGAAATAGTGCATCTTGCAACATATTATCTAGATCATCTATTTTTAGAATTTTTATATGTTCATAGATCTACTTGATTTTTAACCATTTTTGGAGTTTAAAAGTTTATAATTAGTGATGAAAATAGATTTTCAAATATTTACACCAAAATTACATATCATGCATATCATGATAAGTTTGGAGGTGCGCTTTAATTGGATTGTTTAAGGTTGCAACCTTATACAAACCACACCCATATTAGATCATGCATTTGAGAGCTTTGCTTTTGCAAATGATACATGCAATATAAAAAGATTTTGTCCTACTCTACTCCCTAGGGGTGCATACTGTAGCATTTTCCTTGCAGAGCATCTATGGTTTAGCTGATTCTGTGAGGTGGATATTCGCCTTAAGAGGTGGAGGTGGAGTTTCGAACAAATTAAGTACGGGTGAGGTTTGTATAGGGTCGAAGCTCTAGACAATCAAATTAGAGCTTACTTTCAAATAATGTCGAGAAATGTGGTTTTAATATTGAAAATCTTTGTGATATACTTAAAATATATTTTTATTTTTAATTATAAAATTTAAAGCTTAAAAAATAGCGTAGATCGAGCAGATCTATGAAAACTTGAAAATCTTGAAAATTGACAGTTCAAAAATGTGTTATAAGATGTACTATTTACAAAACTTGAAATCCATTTTTTTCTCATGTCCATCCATATTGAAGCCGAAATGATCAATTTGATGATATTTGAGCATCAAAACAACCTATTATAATGAAAATTTTGAGGTGCGTTCCAATTTGATTGTTTAGAGCCTCGGCTCTACATAAACTTTTCCCAATAAGAAAAGGATGCTCATTGGGGAGCATACTGTGGCACCTGCCCCTTTTGCTGCATCCTCCATTTATGGGCTTCGAGGAGATAAAGATAAGAGCGAAAATAAGATAATGGGGGTTGGGAATTCTAAAATCTTGGTAAAAAGTGAGATACAAATTCGGAGGAGAAAGAATATTGAGGTATAAATTCCAATTTTACTGTTACAAGGTCCATTGGTGATGGAAAACTAAAGACAAAAGCTTCAATATTTTTTTACAAGGTCCTATCAAAGCTTATTTAATAGGCCGGTGAAGGCAGAATAATGTACATATAAAACAACAATCTAATAAAACGTATGCTCAAATGTTTGTATGAACATTGGAAGAGAGAGAGAGAGAGAAGGAGATGAATGGTGAAGATCAATTAACAGCAGCACCAGTTCTAACATAGAGAGATGAATGGTGAAGATCCATTTACAAGAGCACCGGCTCTACCTTCGAAATTCACAATAGTAACTAATTTCACCATTTCCTACACAAGGCCTAGATTTCACACAAAAAGTAAAGTGGGCCTCGACATGACAATTATAGATATTTAAAAAATAACTTCCAACTTATATTATGTATTTTTGTAACATAATATTTGGATGGTTTATTTTCAAGTGTTAATGGTTTCAGATCTACATTAGTTTTAGAGCGTTAAATTTAAAAATAAGGGGCAAAAGTAGATTTTTAGGTCATCATAGACGTTTCTTGTTGATTGGCGTTTTGAGTTGTGGCTTAACTTTTTAAGGTTTTGTTAGGGTACTTTTGTATATGAAGTTTTTCTTTATTGCACTCGATAGTTTTGGATACTTAATATCTCTTACTCCACAACACAACATTTTTATTTAGGGGTATATTAGGAAATTAATAAAAAATAAAATACAATTTTTTAGATAGAAAAAAAATATTTATAAATTATAGTAGAAAATAACATTACCTAAATGAGGTATGACATCACCTATAGAGTATTAATTATTTTTTAATCACTATAGAATGTTATTAATTTTTTATAAAAATAACTATTCTACCCTTCCTAATGATAACAAATTTTTTTATTTGAAATGTTTTATATTAGAAAGCTTTTTATATTATAAAACAAATATAATGGGTGAGTACATTTAGGAAACATTCTATGCATAATAGTACCCAAACAAAACCAGAGGCTTGTTTGGATGGACGACTATACCGGATTTGTACTGTTGTTTTCGTCTACTTGCCTAGGGACATTACTGCAAATTATTTGTGCCCATCGATGTTAGAACCCACGTGTGGAGAAAACACTGCCAAATAGCCACCACAAATGCAGACACAGGTCTAAAGGTGGATTCAATTAAATAAGGGTGTGGTTTGTATAAGACCAGGACCATAAACAATCAAAATAGGGCGCATCTTTAAATAGTGCTAAAATATGTTATTTTGTAATTAGAAATTTTTATGATGGCTTGAAAAATTGTTTTCATATTTAATTATAACATTTAAAGTTAAAAAAAGAAGTAAATCTAGCAGATTTATGAACACTTGAAAATCTTGAAAATTGATGGTCTAGATAATACATTATATGATGTACTATTTCCATGACTTGAAATCTATTTTTTCTCATGTCCATACATCTTGAGGTGGAGATGATCGAATTGAGCATTTTTAATATTGAAACAACATTTTCTAATGAATTTTTGTGGTGTGTTTTAATTTGATTGTTTAGGGCTTCAACCTTACATAAACTTTCTTTTATTAAATAAATAAGATTGCCATGGCATAATACCACTTCCCCTACGAGATTGACACTTGGGGATCAGGAAGCGGTTTCTTTTTTAGAAAATTGTTTCATGTGGGCTGGATTGCATCTATATATGCGGTCCAAAAAGTGTCAAGCATCCATCTTGAACATGGATGCAGGTGTTTCATCTAAAAACATTGAAAACTAACTGCCTAAATGTTTTTTTACTAGTATTATTATTTTTAGTTTTTAAAATTTATTTATTTTTTTATATTCATATTCTCTATGTTAGAGATTACATATCTGTAAAAATTAAGTTTAAAAATCTATTTAAAAAATATATTTATTAATAGGCCCACAATTTTACATATGTGGGCTTGCCCGCATAGAAATTGGGGCCTTCTTATTTTTGTTTCTTATTTTTGATGTAATTGGCAATTGGCAATTGGCAATTGTACATATAATTTAAGTAAGGAAAATGTTTATATAAAGGCGAGACCCTAAACAATCAAATCAAGATGCACATTAAAAATTTACTAGAAGAGGTTGTTTCGATGCCCAAAAATCCTCAAATCGATAATCTCAACCTCAAGTTGTATGGACAAAAGAAAAAGGATTTCCAGTCTTGGAAAAAGTACATTTTGTAAAGCATTCTCTCGACTGTCAATTTTCAAGCATTCATAAATATGCTCATTCTACACTAATTTTGAAGCTTTAAATTTTATAATTAGATATAAAAGTAAATTTTGAGGATGCCGGTACTAAAAAGCTTCTTTCGACCCCATTTAAAGGTGCGCCTTACTTTGATTGTTTAGGGCCTTAGCCTTATACAATCCGTGTTACTTCTTGTCCCAAAAAACAAAAAAACAAAAAAGGAAATCTTTATGATAGCCCTTAAAATATATTTTCATATCTAATTATAAAATTTAAAACTTCAAAAATAATATAGATCGAGCAGATCTATGAAAACTTGAAAATCTTGAAAATTGATGATCCAAAACTGTATTACAAAATGCACTATTTCCAAAACTTGAAATCTTTTTTTTTTTTCATGTCCATACATGTTGACGTCGGGATGATTAATTTGAGGATTTTTTAGCATCAAAACAACCTCTTCTAGTAAAATTTTTGAGGTACGCCTTAATTTGATTGTTTAGAGCCTCACACTTATATAAACTTTGTCAAGGGTGAGGTTTTGCCGAATCCGCCCTGTCGATGCATATATTTAGGTATGTCCTCCCTCTAAGATCCATCATAGAGATTGATTTTGGATCCAATAATTTCGGGGTCGAGAATCTGAACTATGGTTGACATGAATATGAAAAAATAAAATAAATTTAAAAACTAAGAAATGGTTTGATATATTTTTATCACCATTTAATTGGTTTATGGTGGGGCCCTATGATTTAATCCCTTTCCTCTTACTATGGGTGTGATAAGTTGGGGGGACGCAGCTATGGAAATCTATCCCCTATTGTAGGAAATACTTTTCCCTGCTTTTTTTCACAGTTTTTCTAGATATTGGGCTTATCCAAGAAAAAGCTTTCCTTTAATAACCGCAGCACAAGACTTAACCAAAAAAACCACTTCATCTTAGTCGTTAGATGTCATCTTTGGTGGTTGGGGGACGCAGCTATGGAAATCTATCCCCTATTGTAGGAAATACTTTTCCCTGCTTTTTTTCACAGTTTTACTAGATATCGGGCTTATCCAAGAAAAAGCTTTCCTTTAATAACCGCAGCACAAGACTTTAACCAAAAAAAACCACTTCATCTTAGTCGTTAGATGTCATCTTTGGTGGTTGGGGGTTAAGTGCTTCAACATGACGTCCTATGCTCCGTTCTCATTATTTAACATTTAAACAAAAATGAAAAATCACACCACTTATTCTATGAAAGGTGAGGTTTCTATAACCTTATAAAAGGTGAGGTTTCTATAAAGTTGCAACTTTAAACAATCTAATTAAGGCGTACCTCCAAATTCTATCATAACATATACTTTTGTTGTAAAAAATTCTTAAGATTATCTTAAAATTTATTTTCATATCTAATTAGAAAATTTTAAATTCCTGAAATGCTTAAAATCAAGTAGATATATAAATATATGAAAATCTTGAAAATTGATGGTCTAAATAATGTGTTGCAAGATACACTATTTATAGGATTCAAAAACTTATTTTTGTCATATTCAAACATCTCGATGTCGAGATGATCAATTAGAAGGTTTTTCAAAATTAAAACAACATTTCTGATAGATTTTTGTGGTGCATCTGTGAGTCTATAAGTCTATATTTTAAGGTTGCAACCTTATATAAACTTTCCCCTTGTATAAATCCCTTTCTAATATTGTAAAGCTTCCCTACTTCTCACTATCACAACAGTTAATATATAAATCCCTTTCTAATATTGTAAAGGGTTGGTACTACATCCACAACATGTGGACGCTGCACCTTTTAATGGTCCAGATTGAACCATGCTCATCCAAGGGCCAATAATGAATGTTATTTTTTTTTATTTTTATTTTTGTTTGAAAATAATATTAATCTAAAATTTTGGTTTTAGGTTTATCTTTATAAGTAAGATTGAATAAAAATATAAAATTAATAAAAATATTGACCAAAATAAATTTAGAGCTATTTTAATTTTATATATATATATATATATATATATATATATACT
>NW_006497417.1:345458-387316 GCF_000471905.2 Amborella trichopoda
TTTATTATATATATATATATATATATATATATATACTCCATAATTCTGATAAGTATCTTATTTTAAAATAAAATAAAATATAAAAGTAATTTTCGGCCGTTGGATATAACCATGAAATCTCAACCATTGGAACATGATGTGGAGGGATACTTTTCCTATTGTAAAACTTTCCAATTTCTCACTTCATTCGAAAAGAAGTCGACGTAATCTTCATGTGAAATCTCGAGAAACTCCCTCACATTGAGATAGAAACACAAAACTCTGAACATTTAGCTGTCGTGCGTCAACTGTTTTAAACTATTATTTTTAGATATAATTAATTTTTTGCCCAAAGTAACATGATTATACTTCCCGTTGACTATTCTACCCCCGTGTGTCAAGAATTTTGCAATAGTGCACGTGATTAGTGAGCAGGACTGGGCAGGAAAATTCTATTTTTTGGTGGGCAGGGAATCATATAAATCTCTATTTAATTCATTTACTTAAATCAATTCAACCACTGTTTGTTAAAAAAATTCGATATTTTATAATGTATTCAACACTTTTTGATCGAAAAGAGAGGCAGTGCATTGCTCTGCCCGAGAAAAAATCATTCAAGCTGTATCTCCATTTATTTCATATAATACTTTCATGGTGGAGAACATGTAGGAAAATGGTTTTATGCATCGAAGTACTTAAATAAAAGAAAAAATTACATAAAAATCCCTAATATTTTGTGTTATTATCGATATATCAAATAGTTTATGTTATTACATATATTTCCCTTTTTTACTTTTTATAATACAATTTTAAAAAAAAGACCACTTTCCCCTTTTTCGAATGTTGAACATCTAAATTGATGGGATTTTCAGATGTTCATCATCCGAAAATAGGCCTAAAGTTAAACGTTAAATTTCCTATTTTCGGATGCTGAACATACGAAATTAAAGAATTTTCGGATGTTCAATATCCGAAAATACTCCGATAGTTTAACGTTAAGTATAATATTTTTGGATGTTGAACATCCAAATTTAAGAGATTTTCGGATGTTCAACATCAAAAAACAGAGAAGACGAATGTTTATTTAACTATCAGGGTATTTTCGGATGTTGAACACCAGAAAATCTCTTAAATTCGGATGTTCAACATCCAAAAATGTTATACTTAACATTAAACTATTAGGATATTTTCGGATGTTGAACAACCGAAAATCCCTTAATTTTGGATGTTCAACATCCAAAAATAGGAAATTTAACGTTGAACTTTAGGCCTATTTTCAGATGTTGAACATCCGAAAAAGGGTAAAATGATCTTTTTTAAAAATTACGTTATAAAAGGTAAAAAACGGATATACATGTAATAACGGAAACTATTTGGTATATCAGTAATAATGCACAGTACAACAGATTTTTAAGTAATTTTTCCTAAATAAAATCTATATAAAGTTGTGAACCAAAGGCGCATATACTATGCTCTCGCGGAAGCATATACTGTGCATCTGCGCCCTTGGTCAAAACACCTAGTTAGGTTGATTTTTATAGTCTAGAAATTTGGGAATTATATAAAAATGATTAAATAATTATTGTAAAATAAAAATTTGAATTTTGAGTACTGTGACACTTAGATTTAGCCCTTCAAAAATTGCACGGTCTCCATTCAACACTATCTTTTATTATTTTGATGTTTCAAACTGAAACAAGATTAATAACTTTTTTGGAGATCTGTGTCAAATTTAATAGTGATCTTTTGAAATCCTACACACATGAATGTGAGAGGATCTCACATGATCATTACTCATAAAAAAAATATATTTCAAGTTATAAATCCAAAACAAGAAAGGGCATTTAAGTTAATTGGATCGAGGACTTAAGCTGGTGACTCACCAAATTTCCCTTGATTGTTGAGGTTTCCAAACCTGGAAATGGGGCAATTTGGGCAGATTCCGACAAAATGATGAGGAGAACTTTTGTGATATTTTTAGAAAGTAATTATTTTATTGGTAAATTCTTTGATCTAAACATTTTATTAGTTTTTTTTGGTGTGGTTTAACAATTTTACTGATTTCTCCCCATAATTTTATTAAAAACACGCAGTTAGCCATGATATGGGCCTAAATCACTTTCAAGCCGTTATCTTTTTTGGTAGTTTCATGATGCTACGAGAAATTGAAAGACCCTCCAAAGTACAGGAGGCATCATGCCATAATACAATGAATTATCTTATAGTTTTTTGTTTTAATTTTCCCTGCTTCACTAATAGTTTTAGCCATGTTCCTAAATTCGGGCTTCATTTGAAAGGCTTACTCTTTTGGGGCGCCTTCACTATGTTTTTGGTGGCAAAGGAGCAACACTGAAGCTAAGAGATATGAAATGCAACAAAATTGTGGCTTTCTCAATCAGCTTTTTCACTTATTCCAGAACAAAAAAAGTAAAAGACACTACAAGTACATCAAAATTTTGTCTGCACAATTGAGCAATAGCAGTAAAAATTGCAATTATGAACTAAGAAATGCAGAATGTTCGTAAGTTGTCCTGACTAGACCACGACAAGTGACATGATATTGTGAAACATCGACCTCACCTATAATTTGAACTTTTAACTATCGTTAATCCTCGGGAATTGTGCTCCTTGGTCTTTTGAAGTTCTGAGTTGCTCTTTACCTACCTCAGAATCTAAGATTCATCTTAGCCGCGCTCAAAATTTAATTTCTCATCTATGGTCATAACGACAACATGTAAAAGAAAGAAGTTCTAAATAAGTAGAAAGTTACATAGTGCCAACGTTAGTCATACACCCGTGTTGAACTCCCTTGAGCCTGAGCTTTCCTCTTTGAGCAAACTGACAAAGAGTGTTTACGAGCACAAGCTTTTCGAAGATTATTTTGATTACAATTCAACTGGAGTTCAAGGCACAAGATGCTCTTGGTATCTTCAAGGTAGTCTAGATAGTCTACCTTGAAGATACAATTGTGCCACGTGAACTACTCGTTAAATTTTTTATAGAGTTGTACTAAAAACCTTTTGAGGAAGTAATGGAGAAATCAACTTGCCCTTTCCCCTGAAAGGTGACATGAACTCATTATGAACCCGAAAGAAAATAGAGTTTTCAAATAACTATCGTCATGAATTTACAAATAGAAAAAATCATGAATTTTCAAATAACTTTCGAAATAGTGAAAGGAGGTGAGAGTAGTTGAAAAGTGGGCAGATGTCGACTCCAGATTAAGTAAAACAGAGGTATAGGAGTCACTAAGAGTAGTTGATCTTAACTACCGCCAAAACTCAGGGCTGCATTGTATACAAACGTTCAAAAACAGTGTACAAGGTTTTTTTGATTTTTAAGCACTATCAAAATTTTGGGCTGAAAAATAATTTTAAAAACATGTCCAAATTGCATCACTAACACATGGAAATCTCCAATTAATCTTGTGTTAACGACACACGCACACAAACACACATACACACACACAAAGATCTTTGGTTTCTCACATTCAATTGCGGCTAAAACTTGGGGCTGCCCTGTTTATTGCAGTTAAAAGCTATAAATAGGGTTTTTGAATTTTACCTGTTGTCAATGAGTTTTGGTGGGAAAACTAGTTTTAAAAAAAATCCAAACCATGTCACTAACACTTCGTAAGCATTTGCTAAACTTGTGTACTAAATAGACATAACTGTGGCCAAAACTTGGGGTGGTCTTGTTTACCTAGGTTAGTAGTTCTAAACTTGGTTTTTTACTTTAACCACTCTCAATGTGTTTATTAGAAGAATAGTTTTGCAGCAAACCAAACTCAGTCAGTAGCACAAGTCTAGTTGAGCATGTCTGCTCATTAGATTCATGAAAAACAGAAAAACAGAGATTTTCGTGATTAGTTCTCAAAAATCCCTTAAACTGTTTAAGTTGGTCTGAAATATAAGTAAAACTAACCATCCAATCAAATATGCGGAGTACATGTATTTTCTCAGAGATCATGAAAAAGATGTGGTAGATCACCATAAAAAGGAAGGGAAATGGTCAATTTATGCTGTTTGATTTTTTTAGGAACCTTAAAACCCCATTTCCCTGAACTTCCACCGTGGTTAAGCTTCTGCGATCAATTTATCTCAATTTAAATGGTAAATATCCTTGAAATTGGTCCATGTTGTTCGTGAGCTTGTATTCTAGAAATTGATTGATTTATTTTTATGGAAAACCTCTTTAATCTCATAAAAGAAAGTTCAAACTTCAGTGAATTGAGTTTGGAACTCGATTTTGATTGATTTCTCCGACATCCAAGCATAGATTAGGTAGTCTTCAGCTAAATCACTGTCTTATTTGAATTAAAATCCTTTATTCAGGTATTTTCTCAAATTTTATATTTTTCCCTTTCTAATTAAGGTTTATCACTAATAGGCCCTAATTTATAAGGAAAAAAGACGGCCACAATCGTCACGACCATAAAATAACACCACATAATCCCCACCATCTTGGGGGTGATAGAAAAATCGCTATACCGATATTTTTTTCTAAAGATTAAGGGTATTATGGTAAAAAAAAGATATTTTTTTGAGAAGCAAGAAAATGATATCTATATAAGAGAGACAAAGAAGATATAATAGCCTTCTTTTTTATGGTCACAGGGGGTTATGGGAATTGATCTCCAGGAAAGAGATGGGTCTCTAAGAGAGAGACATGGCATCTGAGATAGAGGTAGTATTCTCATGGGTTTTGGGTTGGTAAGGCATCTATTTCTAGAAATAGAAAATCTCTCGACTGTTATCGAGGATATCTTTCCGGTAGCGGTTTTGCGGTAGTAAAGAAGATAGAAATCGAGGATATCTTTTCGGTAGCAGTTTTGTGGTGGGAAAGAAGATAGAGATCGATGTTATTGCTATGTCAGGAGAGCAGGTTTAGAAGGGAAGATTGATGATGGTTTTTTACTGATGTTTAAAAATATTATCTCTTGCAACCCAAAATTATATTCTTCATTGTGATAGTGGATTTCGATTTGCTGAGGCCGTGAATGTAACCTTATGGGGGGAACTACATAAATTGTGTGTTGTTGTGGTGTGATTTTATGTTTGCTTAATTTCTTGCACTAAATTTATAGTTGTATTTATATACTTCGCATTTAGCCAATTATATATACGATCTTGGGTTCGATCCCAGTATTTGAGATTTTTGGTTCTGCATGATAGGGGTTCATAAGAACCCTACACATAAGATATGTAGGTTTTATGGCATAGCTTCTTCATGAAAAGGCGGCAGTCTGAGAAGATCCATGTAGCAAGGAGTAATTGGACAGATACAATAAGCTTTTTAGAGAAGTGAAACTTGAGTGGATGGCCGTAGATCATGCTCTCAATAAGTATAGCCATATGCCCAACGACTTTGGAAAGACACACAATGGAAGGATCAAGTTTTCAGGCGATCGGCCGATAGAAAAACATGGTACCAATAAGGATGGGAACTAAAACAAAAAAGCCAGAAAACCAAGCAACTGAAAAAGCAATTTCAATTTCTTTTTAATGCACTAATCAGATTGGACACTGGTTTATAATTTTATTTATTTATTTATTTTTTGTGGGGTTCTTGGGCAATGGACCGAGGAAAGGGAGAAATAAGACACGGCTTCTAAAGAGAAAAAAACAGTCGAGACAACTGAAAGAACAAAAAAGGGCTCGAAAGAGCCTCCATAATTGGTTTCTAATGGTACAAATCTAAAAATTGATTCAATTGATAAAAAAACTGCTCATAGACAAGAACTGTATAGGGTCGAACAACAACAAGCAACTCGATCATATAGGAATAGGATAGGGTGAAGATGATATCAGGCTTTGATTCCATACTGTAGCTCTCAGGTTTTCTGTAGAGAGCTCTATATTTATTGATTTATCTTTGGAATATATAACCTCATGTATGTACATCCAATTAATGGTAAGAATGGTAAAAAAAATCATGAACACCTATACTATACTAACATTTACCATATAAAATACAGGATACTACACCTATACTATACTAACACTTATAGATAGTATACTCTTTCCCTAACTTAAACAATGATTATTGATATGTTTTAAAATTACCAGTCCATTTCTTCTTTAATCATCTGTGAGCATTAACAGTATTTAATCATCTGTGATTCAAATATGGAGTTTTGGGGTTTTTTTGGAGAATAGATGCAACCAATTGTTCTTTGATTCTCATTGGAGAAAATGATGGAGATCAAGCAAAGGGATCGATGAACGAGATAATATATGATAAACAGAGAACAAAATAGAGGAAAATCTTCTGAGGATAAAAATGGCAGTTGGTTGAAGCTTCTCTCTCTCTAAAATTGGAGGAGAGAGAGTGAAGAGAAAAGCTTTGTTATATGGAAGAGAGAGATAAGAGAACAGGCAGTCCATGGCCAATGCAAATGCAAACCCACATTTTGCTAAATTCAATTTCTTTTTTGATCTAACGTATCAGTTTTTGGGATACCAATACCTTAAAAATATCAAAAAATGATCTTTCGCAGATATGCAAAATATGGGATTGTATATCTTAGGTCGTAAGACAGTAATTTGAAATATAATGGAAAAGGTTCCTTCTTATTTAGGAATTATGTCTCGTATTTTCCTTAATGCCCTCTATTACATGGGCTCAACGTTTTTGCCCTCAAAACACTTGCACAGGTCCCTATTCCTGTCTCTCTCCCCAAAAACTACAAAAACTATTTAAGTTGAAAGGATCCAAATCACCTTGTCAGAATTCGTCATGACTTGTTAAACAACTTAAATATTTGCCATCCTAGAAATTTTCAAGGGAACCCATTTTGAAGGACTTTCATCCTGAATACACCCTCGGGTCCACAGAAAATCTACTGACCTCTTGAACTTTTAATAATACGACATTAAACCATCTTCCTCGTATTTTCACAATTAAATTACCGTTTTAATTGTATTTTTTAAAGAAGTTATCGCTAATATACCTTAATTTTAAAAAAATCGAAAAAAAAAACCCATATTCTAATATACCTTAATTTTAAAAAAATCGAAAAAAAAAAACCCAATCTTCCCAAAACCTGGTCCACTCCTTTTTTTTCAATTTTTGGGATTTTTTGGATGAAAATACCTTTTTACAGTAGAAAGAGTACTGTAATATATTTTGAGAGGATTACGATATAAAACTATCGTGATAGTGTGAAAATACATTACGGTAATTAAAGTACCGTAATGTTATTACGGTACTTTAATTATGGTAATACATAAATATCTAGTTCACGGGCATTCTTATTACGGTAGTACTTTGAAAAACTTCAAACCGAAGCTACTATTATATCAGGGCTCCTATGATGCTTTGAAAAGCCTCAATGGGCATTTTTTTTTTCATTCCTTGCTATTTGTTCACATGATTCTCACTGCTTATTTTCTTGCATTCTAGTTTCAATCTCTCTAGATTTCATGGGTTATTTTCTTTCCATTCATTTTTTTCATTCTCAGATTTTTCCGGATTATTTTGTTAAATTAGGTACTATTTTTCTTCTCTCATTGGGTCAAAGATTTTGTTGCAGAGTAAATGGTACTTGAGCTTGTTCTTGTGCGATTCAAGAAAGTTATTTCTTTCTCTGAAGTGTTCTCTGTGGTATTCTTTCACTGTGGTCTTTTTTGTGTTCAACTCTACAATATTTTCATGAATATATTTCATACAGTTACTGTGATTTTCTCTTTTTCTTCATGTTCTACCGTGTTATCCCCTAAGTGTTTTTTTTGTCTTCATGTTCTATTGTTCTTTCAAAAAGCGCAGAGTTCGAAGGCAGATTCATGCTCCTGCTCCCCTGTGTCTGGATGGATTGAGCGAAGAGCTCTCTTGTGCGGTACGAGACTGGGGGGATCAAACCCACGTCTATTTTCTCTCTCTCTATCTCTCTCATTTGAGAGAGGATTATTTGCAGGTTTGCTTGGATATTTGATTTGAGCCGAGTACCCCTCGTTGTGGTCACAGATATGAAATTGTTATCTGTGATATTACTAACTGTTTATTATGGCCTTTTTTCCCCTTGTTTCGTGAGTTTTTTGGCCTAATCGATTACTGTTGAAGCCAATAGGGTACTACGAGTAACGTAATTTTGTGCTAACATTATACGGTACTTAATTTGCCCTAAAAACTGTCTTTGATCTTACCGTATATATTACCATATATAATTTCCTAAACATTTAGTACAGTTATTATAATAGTTTTAATACCGAAATATGTCGCAATGCCATTTTGGTAGTCAATACCGTTATTATTTTAATACCGTAATATGTCGCAATGCCGTTATGGTAGTCAATACCGTTATTATTGTAGTTTTAATACCGTATATGTCGCAATGCCATTATGGTAGAAAGATTACCTTAAAAAGTATTTTTGTCCAAAACATACCGAAAATTAGAAAAAAAAAGTGTGGGCTTGAAAAGTTTTGAGTTTTTTTTCAACTTTGTTAAAATTAAAATATATTAACGATAATTTTCTAATTCCTTATTCTCTTTCCTCCTTTAATTTATATAAAAAAAATCCAGAACCCCATAATGTTAGAAACTCGCCTCTTTCTCTCTCTCTTGATATAAAAAGGAGAGAGCTTTATGAATGGGGCATCAAGAGAAATGACGAAGGGGTAGACAATGCCCGGACGATGGGAAATAGGTAAAAGAGGGGGCCATGGGAGATTTGAATGGGAAATAGGGAAAAGAGGGGGCCATGGGAGATTTGAAAAGAGAGAAGGAGAGAGAGACAAGAAAAGTCTTTCAAATGGTTATAGGTAAAAATGAACAGTGATTTCGTCTATGTTCGTCATTGTCTAAAGTTCATCGTACGGTCATAATTTTTCAGTAGTGTTTCAATTTTTGTTTTTTTGTTTTATAAATCAAAATGGTCTGAAATTTAGAGCATGTGTATTAAAAAATAGGGTGCAGAATTTAAAAATATATAAAAATATTTTTTAAATATAAAATGATCGAAATACCCCTAAAAATGACGGTGGTAATTGGGTCATTTAAAATAACTGAAAATAATTATTTAAATATTTTTATATGTTGCACAATAGTGTTAGGTATATACACCCAAAATTTTATCTTAATCAGAATCTAGAAAAATGTTAAAATTCATATAATGATTTGTATTTTGAACCGCTCGATGAAAATCTGATGGCTGAGATTCCACCTATAATACTATTCATTATAGTTGCGTAGCTATTGTTAGCTTTTTCTTACATGTATGAGTTAGGGGTAGAAAGAGAGGGCTTTCAATAGGTTACCAGTTTGTGAATGTCGTTTTGGATATAGATAAAAGGGTGCGGTTTGTATAGAGCCTAGGTTCTAAACAATTAAATTAAAGCCTACCTTCAAATAGTGTCAAAAAATGTAGTTTCAATATTGGAGATTTTTGTGATAGCCTTAAAATATATTTTCATCTTTATTTATAAATTTTAAAGCTTTAAAAATAGTGTATATCCGCATATCTATGAAATCTTGAAAATCTTGAAAATTGAGGATCAAAAAATATGTTAAAAAATTCACTATTTCCAAAACTTAAAATCCATTTTTTTTTCTCATGTCCATGTATCTTGATGTCGAGATGATGAGCATCAAAATAACCTCTTCTAGTGAATTTTTTGAGGTAGGCTCAAATTTGATTGTTTATAGCCTTGGCTTTATATAAACTTTTCCCATAGATAAAATGTGGTAATAAAACAAAAAAATTAGGGTTAAAATATTAATTTAGATAATGAAAATGTGAGGAAAGGGTTTCGTAGTTCTATTATTAAAAGTTTGAAGAGATCCATGGGTTTTCTATGGACTACAAGTTGTACAAATGGGATGAAAGTATGCAAAGGGGGTGAGCATCCTTTTCCCTATTTTTAATGCTTTACAGAAATCAACTACCGCATCTATGACACTATAAAATATCGATTAACCCTAACTTTTTCAAAATTCACTAATCCTTGAATTTTATTATTAGGTATGCCATCAAGACCACTTTGCTGCGCACTAGACCCTCACCACAACCGAAGAAGACAGCCAAATTTTTGTGTTATTGTAGTTGTTAATAATTTCATTCTACATTGATCGCAATAAGCTATTTATATTCGCATCTTAAGTTATTTATTCTTAATGAACCAATAAATCGATGCAATTGGTGGTGTTCCGGCTGTTGAACAATCTTTTGTGGCATTACAGCCATAATATAACTAACGTCAAAGGTTGCAGTCCAACACCCCCAACTAAAGGGAACCGTTAAATGGTTATACTATTTTACAAAATAATTAGAATGGTCAAATTATTTCATTTCATTGGGGAGCCTCCTCTCTCCATAAAATTAAGGCTGACAAGGGGACGGGCCTGGCCTTGAGCCTTAGCCCTAGCCCTATTCCCTGAAGGCCAGCCTAAGCCTGGCCTGGTGGCCCCGCTAGGCTAGATTGGGCCAAAGAGGCTTTGGCATAGGACTGACCTGGCCCTGGCTCTATCAGGACTAGGTTGCCCAAACTAAAAAAAATTAAAAGAAAAACAAAACAAAACAAAAAGATAAAGAAATAAGGTTTGGGCTAATCTTAAAAAGTCAAAGTTAGTCGCACCTCTATATCTTGCACGAAGTTCCAGTTTTGGTGCCGGATGGACTAAAAATATATGTTAACACTCTTAATTATGATATATCATAATTTAAAGCTTCAAAAATAATATATATTGAGCATATATATAAAATACTTCAAAATTTTAAAAATAGATGGTCTAAATAATGTGTTGCAAGATGCACTATTTCTAAGACTTGAATTTTTTTTTTCCATATGTATATATCTCAACATAGAGATGATAAATTGTAGGGCTTTTGGAAATTGAAATAAAACTTTTCAGGTGGATTTTTGAGGTACACCATACTTCTACATTATAATGTTCACACCTTATATAATTTTTTTCCAACCTTAAATGACAACACTCTCAATGTCAAATATGATGACTTGATAGCTTAATTTTGTAAGATGGTTTAACTATTTAATGAATATATTCCAAACAAAAAGTGAAAAGGAATTATTTGGTGGTCTATAGAAAGGTATATAGGCATATTCATTTTGTTAAAGCATCAAATTTAAGTTTTTTTTTCTTTCATTGCTAAGTCTCTTTGTTTCCTTGAGGACCCCCACGGACGGCAACGTCCTTTTCAATCGAACAAGTTAGAAAGCTACAAAATTCTCATTTAAAAAACTAGAAACCTTCTTGGATAAAACCGAGCCAATTGGCACCAATACACACATAAAAACCATCCCAAAATTTGTACTCTTCCTTTTGTTTCCAAATTTTTTCAACATAGCCTTACTTACACAAAAAAAATTCACATAGCCTTGATCATGGTGTAAAATCATATCAGTGAGTAATAAATGGAAGGTTGGGATTATCCTAAGGCATTTACTAAGGCATCCAAACGGTCCATTACAAGAAAAGGCACATCATGTGGACCATATAACAAACCAAATGGTTCATAAGGAATGGGTGTGGTCCGGCTTCCCACGTATGATTTGACACGACTGGCAACAACCACCCATTCATAATACCTTGCCCCACAACCAAAAACCAACAGTTTTTTGAGTTGCAGTCACCAAAAGGCATAGGTTTCAAATACTAAGTGGATTTAGAGCCCCATAACTGTGTTTTGGTGATCTTCAGATCAAGCCATGAAAGCTAGAAGAAGCTCCACCTTTTGGTGGTCCATACTGATCATCATTATGCTCCTCATTCAGAGGAGCACACAAGAAGAGGAAGATGTGAAGGTTGCACTCATAACCTTTCTCACCAACCTATCAGGACCCAACTCCACCCCACCCCTCAACTGGTCTGCCTCCTCCGACCCCTGCGCCGGCGGTTGGCAAGGCATCACTTGCTACCCTGGTACACTTACTATCAAGAGTGTTCTCCTCGAAGGCATGAATTTATCTGGAAAACTTGATGCCGCTTCACTCTGTAAGGCACAGTCCCTCAAAGTCCTAAGTGTACAAAATAATAGCATTAGTAGTGCAATTCCTGCAGAAATCTCTAATTGCACCAAGATGACACACTTATACCTTAACCAGAATTTATTTTCTGGGGCCCTTCCGGCCTCCCTAGCCGAAATGAATAACATGAAGAAGCTGTATTTATCTAACAATGACCTCACTGGAAACCTACCGGATTTTTCTAAGATTTCAGGATTAGCTTCATTCCTGGCAGAAAACAACCAGCTAACTGGAGAGTTGCCCGAATTCCATTTCTCAAATTTTGGGGAATTTAATGTTTCAAACAATAATTTTACCGGAGCGATACCGGAAAGTGCTGATGTCTTAGATGCGAGTAGTTTTGCTGGAAACCCTAATTTGTGTGGGAAGCCACTCCCGAAAGCCTGTGACAGCCCTTCTCCGAAAAAAAAGACAAATAGCAAATCCTCTTCTGAGGCCGAGAAGCTGGTGATGTTCTCTGGCTACCTCATTCTAGGAATTTTTATTGCCTTCTTTATTGTTTTCTGGATATTGCGAGGCAGGAAGAAGACTGCCAATGGTGAGATTGAAGATATAGAAGGGAAGAAAGGGGCAATAACGAGTGAAAGTAAATCGAAAACCAGCAGTAAAACTCCTGCGAATCGATCTGAATACTCGATCTCCTCCCTGTCGAACGAGAATGTGGCTACTCTTTCTTCTTCATTGTTTGTGCTCGAGGCCCAAAAGTTGCAGACCTTGCGCTTTGAGGATTTGCTCAGGGCTCCAGCTGAATTGCTTGGCAAGGGTAGACATGGGAGCCTTTATAAGGTGACGATGGGGGATGGTTCCTATTTGGCAGTGAAGAGGATCAAGGATTCTGCTCTCTCTTGTGAGGAGTTTAAGAGGAGGATGGCAAGGATAGATAAAGTGAAGCATCCCAATGTTTTGAATGCCTCAGCCTTTTATTGCTCTAAGCAAGAGAAGCTTGTGGTTTATGAGTTTCTACAGAATGGTAGCCTCTTTGACATCCTCCATGGTAGGTGCAATTTCAGTTTTTCTTCCTCATTTTTCATTTTTTTTACTTTGAATTTCATGGAACATGAAATTAGGATTTGGGCTCAATTTTTGTATGTCCAAATTGGATTTTTGGTTATCAATGGTTCAAAATTCACGTTGATTTCACTAGGGTCGCCGAATTCCAGCTGAATTCTTCTATATTTCTCTTGAACTACTGAAAGGAATATGTCTTAAGGCTTGCACAAATTGAATGAAATCAAAATAGTTAGAAATCCATGGTCTTACCATGCTGATTTTGATGGTTTTCTTACCATGCTGATTTTGAATTTCAAATGAACAAAACCGATATAATATAATACAAAACTCATGATTTGCTTGTAGCCCTTTTATTATTTTTGAAATTCAGACTTTAGTTCCTTCATATTTCTTTGTAAATTTCGTTAAACTTGCAGAGAGGAGATTTCATATACCCTATTTCCTCAAATTCCAGGTAGACAGCAAGGAAGAATTTTTGGATGGACCCCTCGCCTCACCGTCGCGGCTAGCATTGCTCAGGGTCTGGCATACATGCACGACAAGCTCTCCGAAGAGAGAGTTGCCCATGGAAATCTCAAATCCTCCAACATATTATTCAACCAGAACATGGATCCATGCATAACTGAATATGGTGTCAATTTCATAGATACTGACAATCAAGAAACAAGTGGACACAGTTCCGGCTATATTGCGCCAGAATCTGGAAAAGGCCTCTCTAAATTCACTCTCGAGGCAGATGTGTACAGTTTTGGGGTCCTTCTTCTAGAGGTTCTTACGGGGAAGCTTGTGCAAAACAATGGTTTTGATTTGGCCAAGTGGGTTCACTCAGTGGTTAGTGAAGAATGGACGGCAGAGGTTTTCGACAAGGCCTTAATGGATGAGGGTGCGAGTGAACAAAGAATGGTGGCATTGCTACAAGTTGCTGTGCAATGTGTTAGTATTTCACCGGACTGCAGGCCCCAAATGGCTCAAGTTTCAGCCATGATCAACAACATTAAGGAGGATGAGGATAAATCTACAACATCAGAAGGTGATAGCCTGGAATAGGCATATCTTCTATTACAACTTTTCTTTTTCTATCTCAGTATAAAATATAACTTTCCTTGTTTGCTTATTTTCAGCAACAATCACATGTTTATCCTGAAATATAGCCACCACCCACTTACATTTTTCCATTTGATCTATTTCAATTGAAATTTTTATTATATTTTTTTTTTTGAAACATTTTATCTGATATTAGTTGTTATTTGTTTTGATCTAATGAAATTACATTAATTCTTTGCAATTTTTCCTTCCAATCCCCTTACTACAACAACCTACTCAGGACTCGAGAGATGACCTAGAATAATATAATTACTTCATCTAACATATTAAAGAAGTATACTCTCCCTTATTTCCACCTATACTCTCTTTCATGCATATGTTTCAGGTTTTTTTTGGCAAAATTAAGTACAGCCGGATTTCTCCCTCAATATTGAAGTTTGATCTATATTTTGCCCAAATTTACACAGAGACCAGCCACCGCTAGCCCTTTTTTAAACCAGTTTTGCCCCTATGTCCCATTTCCAACATAAGACGGGAAACTCACCCCCTGTTGGACATTTCCAACATAGGACATATTGGAAATTCACAATTTTTTTATTTTCTTTGAATTTAACAAATTTTATTTATTATTTATTATTTATTTTTATTTTTAAATAATCTATTTATTTTTGAAAATTTTGAAAACAATGATGCAATTTTTTTTTTTTAACTTTTAAAATAATTTCAAAAATTAATTCTCTATTAATTTTTACATTTTTCATATTTTATTTAAAAAATAAAAAATGAATGAAGAATTTATTCTAAAAATAATGATGCCAAAATATTTAATTTATTTTTAAAAATAATGATCCCAAAATATTAAAAAATAAATTGAAACTTTATATCTAATTGTTAAAGTCAATGTGAAATAAATTATTTATTTATTCATTTTTTAATATTTTGGCATCATTATTTTTAAAAATTTAAAAATTAATAAAGATTTTTTTAAAAAATAGAATTTATTTTATAAATAAAAATAGAATTTATTTCGAAAAATAATGATGCCAAAAAAAAAATTCAAAAATAAGTTTCGAATTTATTTTTAAAAATTCAAAATAAATTCTCTATTTATCTTTGAATATTTTAATATCATTATTTTCAAAAATACAAAAATAAATAGATATTTTTAAAAAGAAATTAGAATTAAATAGAAAATATAACTTTTTAAACTCGATAGAAAATAAAGAAAGGTGAAAATTCCATTTGTCCTATGTTGAAAATATCATAGGAGAGCAAATTTTGTATCTGTCGTGCCACTTTATTAAAGGGAAAATATATAATGAGACCATTTACCTTTGGTACAAGGTGGTCACAATAAATCTTGACTATTGGATGTGAAATTGGGTGGCTGCATTCATTTATTGACCAAACTCAAGGTTCAAAAATTTTTTGCTCGAACTTTATGTTACACCCAATCTATCAGATTTCACATCGGATAGTTATAAGTAATTGTGACCTCCCTATTCCAAAAATAGATAGGATAATTATATACAATCCCTTATATAAAATGTTACCCTTTAAAGGATCGCATTGAGTGATGCATATGTGTACAGTAACGTGACCATTATGCGGCCAGTTCAAAAAAAAACCATGACATATGAGGTTAACAACGTCTTATTGATAATTAAAGAAACTGGTGGTGCAGGTGCGGGTCTTAACAAAATATATTAATAAGAATAAGTACAAAAAGAGACCATTCACTTTTAATACTCACAATCACTTTAGTCTGTCATATTTCAAATCAGGTGGTTGTAAGTGTGTCATTAACTATACTTAAAGTTCAAAATTTTTTTGTCAAACTTTGTAGCAAACTGTAAGCCGTTCAATTTGACATCTAATGACTAATCGCAATTGTGACATTCTCGTAACAAAGATAAATGATATGATAGGGTACAATCCTTACTATTAATGCATCTATGCCCCCAACTCATTAATATTGGATGGTGATAGCCCATCATGTTCATCATATTATGCTTCTTCATCATAATCGTAATGTGAACTATCTAAGTCCACTGATAATGTACCAATTATACTAGTGGTGCATGGATTATGGTGCAAGGAGAACATAACAAGCGCTAGTGGTGGATGAAATATCACACCCATAAATTTTTTTGACGAAGTCAATAATTTTATTATAAAAAATCAAAGAACAACAGTAAGAAGATGACAATCAACTTAACAAAGACAACGAGGTCCCATGTTTGGCAAGACGGTCAGCCATCTCATTTGCCTCACCGTACACATAAGTAAAGGAAACATTCAAAACAACACAAATGTCTAAAATCTTCAACCAGGTAGATTGAAGTGCCCAAGGTACCTTGTGCTCCCTAAGATCACCACTTGATAGCACTATGGGAGTCTTATTCCACCAAAATTGCACCAACAATTCCTTTATTCTAAATGATCAACAAACTGTGCAAAAGAGAGCAAAGTTCAAGCAGATTTGTTGTTGTAATCCAAGAACCAACATAAGAAAAGATGATATTCCGTTTAGAATCTCTCAAAAATTCTCCCACACTAATTAGTTCTCGGTTCTTGAATGAACATCCATCAAAATTCAATTTAAAAGAACTTATCATATAAATGTTTTCAAATACCATGAGGCCGTACTTTCAGCAGGAAGCTATCAACAAGATTCTTCATATTTAAGAAGACATCAATACGTGAGACTCCTTTACCTTCTCTAGTGATTGAGTACCAACTCCAAAGAGACTGTAGTATATATTATCTTTGTTTCTATCTGTACTAGTCTTTGCAAAGACGAACTGAAGCGGTTAACCGGACATGGGGAAGCGGTTTAACTGGCCTAACCGGTAAATCAGCCGATTGAACCGTTCTAATCGAGCAAATCCCGAACGGTAAAGAAAGTGTTAAAAAAATAAAAAAAGATTTAAAAAAATATATGCTAAAATATGAAAAGCATATAAAGAATAATTAAAATAACACATTCAAATGACGTTGAAAATTAATGAAAAAAATAGATTTTAACGAATCGATTTTTTAATTGAAGTGAGTATTAATGAATTTTTATTTTTTTTAATCTTTACTATAATATAAAGTATATTAAAAATACATTACAAACCAAATTTCTTATTTTGGAGAATTCTTAATATAATGTATGCCACTTCCATACATTATTCAACACCTCACAGCTCCACCAAGTGCGATCGTCGAACTATGGTTGGTAGGCAGATTTTATAGTAAGCATCCCATCACTTTCTCTTCTCCACATATTACGATATATCCTACCACATCAGCCGATAAAGATATGGCCGATGAAGACTATTACGATATATCCTACCATATCAGGTGATGAAGACTCAACCTCCTAACCGTGTATATCTACTGTAGGGAACTCCATACTCTTTATTGATTAATCAAAAATATACAAAACTCCGTATAATATACAGCCAGTAATAGTTAAAGATAAATATTGGATAGGCGCTTCCTAATTTTATAAAGAGATATGTATCCATACATATACACATCCATACAGATTTGTATAAGTATGATACATATCCTAATCTTATCAAGAGATATACGGCATACAGCCAGTAACAGTTAAAGATAAATACTGAATAGACACTTCCTAATTTTATAAAGAGATATATATCCATACATATACACATCCATACGGATTTGTATAAGTATGATACATATCCTAATCTTATCAAGAGATATACTGCACCAATAATAATATATTAATCAATACTAACACGAGATATCCATATCTTAACACCACATAATCTCATCGATGCCATTTGAAAAAAAAAATACAAATTCCATATTCGTTAAAAGACATCACAATTTAGTAATTACAGTATTTTTTAGCCTATTGTAATTGCAAGAAATTCTCCACACCTTTCTAAACGTGACTGACTAACCAAATAAGAAATCTTAGCGGCAGGCGAGAAGACCCTAGTAAATAACTCATAGTTGAAAACCATAAAAGTTCTATCATCTACCCATTAATTAAACTAAAAGAAGTTATCATCTCCATTAACAACCAGTCATCAAGTTTTACCAACAACCACGATCTGCAGTTGTAGATTACTTTCCATATGTGAGATATATGCACACCTCCTTTACCTCTCTTATTCATATTAGAGATCTCATTAAGGCTATATTTTCCATAGCTGACTAGGTCTTTGGATAATTTTCCACTACTATCTGGAAAGGAGAGCTATGGTCTCATACCCAATCTGCCATCCTTCTTTTTTGGAATGCAAATTTTGTCCCAACTAACCTGGTGATGTTTTATTTGATCATCAAAGAAAACCATATAAGTTTCTCATAAAGTGCTATGAAATTTCTGAGCTCAATAAGCTTTATCAACGAGCTAGGCATCTACAACAATGACATTAAGTAGATAGATGAATTGGCCAATGATGATTTTACAAGTGTCATTCGACCTCCTAAATACATAAATTTCGATTTCCACAAATCATATTTGATCTGAAAATCTTTTAATCACCGGATCCCAACCTGTGTAACTTAGTCTTGCATATAAGATTGAGAGCTCGAGATCTTCAAAGAGAATTGTTTTATCTTGCAGCCTAAAATATGGGCCAATATTTCCAGAAGATCCCCATCACAGGCAACCCCTACCATCTGTTTTTTGAAAATTAACTTTAAAACCAAGAGCCATCTCACATCATATAAGAAATATACTGAAGTTCTTTACTTGTCTTTGATTTTTTTCACAAAAAATCAATGTCATCAGCATATACTG
The DNA here is from genome assembly GCF_000471905.2 of Amborella trichopoda. The sequence goes on from NW_006497417.1 coordinate 364,247, forward strand.
TATGTGACATATAATAGCGTGATGGAAGGAGACCTAAAAATCCAAAAATCTCCCTTTCCATTCCACTTTCCTAAGCATCATAGTGAATCCTTCTGGTACCAAGGTGAATAGAAAAGGAGATAGTGGATCCCTGTAGTATCTTTCAAAAAACCTTTGGGGCTACCATTGAAGAAATAGAAAAATGCTAAGAGGAGAGAGATCCTGTCTAATTCTCCTAGTAGCCTTCAAGAAACTTTTGAGGCTACCATTGAGCAAAACAGAAAGCTGTTTAGATGAGAGACATCCCATAATCCAATGTCTCCGTTTATCTCTGAAACCCACATCCTCATAATCTCTTGAAGAACTTGCCAATCTATCCTACCAAACGCCTTCTCCATATCGATCTTAGGTATTTCAGGGATCACTTTAGATAGGATTTTGTAAGGCTCATAAAAAGACTAATGAGTATAATATCTCATAAATAAATAATCATATCCTTTTTTGGAGTTAAAGATATGAAGGTAGAATTAATGTTTTTAAATACCAACCTGTTATTCATGAATTCCTTCTCCATATGAAGAAGATCTAGCTTTAACATCCCCCAAACCTTTGAGCAAAAGATCAAGAGAAACCCATCTGGTCCAAGGGCCTTGTAACTTGGCAAAGCAAAGGTTGCTCTCATTAATTTTTCCTCAGAAATATCCCTCCCCAGATTATCAGCCGTCTATCTAGGAAAAGTTCCAAAAGGAACTTCATCCAGCCTGAATCCAAACTGATGTTCACAAGTGAATGCCTTGGTGAAATATTCGATAATAGCTTCATCTCTTTTATCAACATCTCCTTCTTCCACACCTTCTATCTTCATAGCTGAGATGTCTTTCCACCTTCTCCTTGCCCTAGCTATAGCATGAAAAAACGAAAAGAAAAACAAAGTGTTGTGATGACATCTGACCTCTACTTGCAATATATCTTTTCTAGTCTCAAGTTTTTCATGCAATTCTTAAGGAGGCAGCTATTTTTCACCATTAAATCTTTTGTTAATTCAAGCTTGTCTTGTATTTGTTGCTCTAACCACTTAATGTCCATCAAGGTGGTCTCAATCTTTGCTTTAAGCTGGTATCCAGATCTCTTCTAGGTAAATAGCTTGTGCTTAACATCAATTAATTTTTTTTGTAGTTGAAGCCCAACCCAGCTAAGATTAGTTGCCTTGGCCCAAGCTTGTTTAATGAGTTCAACCACTTTGGGTTCATCTAACCAGCCAATCCCCAAACAGAAAGGTCTAGGACCCATATTATCCACATATGTGCTTAGACGGATAGGTCCATGATCAGATGATAATTTTCAAGAACATTAACTTTAGCCAAAGGGAAGCCTTTATCACAATCATCAGAAACCAAAAAACGATCCAACTTTGACATAATAAGATGATCAATGTTGTGATTAGACTAAGTGAACTGAGCACCCGTCATAGGATCCATAGGACTCTTCCTCATGACAAAATCATTAAAAGGATGCATTTGAGAGTTAAAACGAGTTTAAGAAGAAATCTCATCATACCATCAAATTAAGATACCAATACAAACAAGAAGGCCAAAGTTCACAATAATATTATTAATATCATTCAGCTCTCAGTGCTGGACTATTAAGACCATAGACATTAAGTATGGCTCAATGAAACCCCATAACTGGACCCTCAAAGACGATAGCCAACAATCTTTCTTTCTTAGCCCGTTGTGTAAAACAAGCCACTTAAACTCCCCAATGCATCAATTCCTTTAAAGGACACAGACCCCAGATCCCAAACCTCTCTAATATCCAAAATTGAGGGACTAGGACGCTTAGTCTTCTATATCACCATTACGAAAGGTCTGAATTCTTCCTTACAATCCACCCTTAAACTTCTAATATTCCAGCTAATGAGTTTCATTGTAACCAGAGATAGAGCCTACTCTGGTGAAGTCACCCCTTTTGGCAGAAGAAGAGCTAGAATCATCCCCAGGAGCCACGTCCCTATCATCACTCAAGATGGCAACTCCCTCGCTACGAGCACCACCGCCCTTGCACAAAACAACCCTAGCAGAAGAACGGGTAGGCTCAGAAAGAACCTGGGCCTTACCCTATCTACCTCAGTCTCTCTCTCTAGAGTTAGCATCCTCCAAGGCCTTCTCCATGTTTTTGTTTAAAGCATCTAGAACATGCACTGTTGGGGTATGGAAAGACACACCCATATCTTCAAACATCATTGCAAAATACATTGGCTCTACTATCAGTTGCTCATCCTCTAGGGTCTCCGATTGCAGAAAAGCAATGCCCTGCTCCAACTCTCAATTGTCAGCGGCTGTCTCTTCAACATCCTCTTCAGCAACATCTTCGACGATCATATTAAGGGGCCAAATGAACTCTCCTCGATAAGGACAACAATTTGAAGCTCCGGCTCATGAACATTCTGCTGATCTAGATCAGTTCCATCACCGTCACTCCCCTTATCTTCAGATTCATCAATGTTAACCACCATAACATGCTAACAGTTGGCATCATCCGAATCTACTTGTTCTTTACGACCTGGCCTACGTTTTTTGGCAGCTAAGCGTATGTTGCAGCCACAGTTCATTCAAAACAAGGGAAGAGTAGTTGTTCAGGTTGGCCTTTTAGTGGCGATGGTTCACCTCCATCATCCCTCAGATGGGAATGGACTAGTGAGGTCCAAAGGTTCACTATATACTAAAACCATTGGTGTTTGGCATTGCTATGTGGGTTTATTTCATGGAAAAGTATATCATGTGGGCACTTTAATGCTGCACAAGCAAGCTTTCAAATTTCAACGGTCCATATCAAAAAGTAATGCAAACATATAGTCACGATTACGTATATGTTTATGTTAGTTTTTAGTTTTTTTTACGAATTGAAATAATTTGAAAATTTTGGTACATGTACTTCTACATTAGGTACACCTAGAAAAATTACATAAATAATTTAAGAAAATAAATTGACCAAAGCGCCCTAAAAAAAAAGAAGAATATATTAGTTAATGTATTTATGATTTTTTATTGGGAAAATTTATAGATGCCCTCTTGATTCAACTTTCTAGGTATTGTTCCCCCTAATGCTTTCTAAACCATATCACAAACCCTAAAATTGTTTTTCTTTTTCATCCACCCTTAAGTAAAAAAGTGATATTTTTTATTCACAAATACCCCTTTCAAAATGCATGTTATGTTGTTTTTTCGTCGTGTGCTAGACCAACTTTACCATAATAATGTGGCTTGCTAGTCTGGCACCATGTGTGCCAAACTGACTTCCAGAGAGAGAGAGAGGTGCCAAACTGACTTCCAGAGAGAGAGAGAGAGAGAGAGAGAGAGAGAGAGAGAGAGAGCATTTACTTTTAATGAAAGGAGGCCACAATCACTTTTGTCCATAAGATTTCAATCAGATGGTTGTGAGTGTATCATTGACTAGACTCCAAATTCAAAAAACAATTTTCAAACTTTGTGACACACCGCAAACTATCCAATTTGACATCTAATAGCTAATACCAATTGTGTCCTCCTTGTACCAAAAATAAATGGTCTCATAATATACAATCCCAAAAAACATATAGTTTTAGGGTCACTAATGTCATAAAAAGTTTTGGCAAAAATTTAGGTTCCAGGGGCTTTTATGATTTTCCCTTTTCTACATTTTGTAGGTTACGCCTACGTACAAAACATACCTGCAAAAGACCCGGTTCCTATGTGGCCAAGCCCGCATAAGTAGAAATGCGGGCCTATTTAATAAATCTATTTTTGAGTTGGATTTTTGGACTTAATTTTTAAGGACATGTAATCTATAACTTGGAGATCATGAATATCAAAAAAATAAGTAAGTTTTTAAAATTAAAATAATAATTTTATTAATAAAACATGTGGACCGTTAGTTTCCATTATTTTTAGATGGAACACCTACTTGCATCCTTCTTTAAGATGGATGCTTCACACTGTTTGGACCACGTATGTAGTCATGCGCATTGTTCATAAAATCGCTCGATCTAACCGCCTGGTTAGCTCCAAACCAGCTAGTGGCCGGTTCCGATTTTAGGCGGTTCGGGTGATCAACCGGTATTTTAAAAAAAAATTCAAAAACGTATATATAAATTCTAAAAAGTAAGGAATTTGATTTGTAATGTATTTTAAATATTCTTTACATTATGGTAAAGATTAAAATTTGTTTTGGTCATTAATACTCACTTTTATATTTTCCCATAATTTTGATAAAATTTTAAAAATAGCCATTGGAAAATATAAAATGGGTTAAAATCCATTTTTTTCATTAGTTTTCAACTTCATTTGAATGTGTTTTGTTTTAATCAATCTTCATATGTTTTTCATATTTTAGTATATTTGTTTTTGCATTCTTTTTATTTTCTTTCAATACGTTTTTTACTACCCGAGGCTTGTCCAGTTAGAGTGGTTGAATCGGCTGGTTTACCGGTTAGGTCAGTTAAACCACTTCCAGGCCCATGTCCGCTTAATCATTTCAGTTCGATTTTGCCAACACTGCTCATGTGGTCCAGCCCACATGAAACAATTTTCCAAATTTAAATACAGATACTATCATAGCCATTATTTTTTTTAAAAAAAAAAACACAAATACTATCATACCCGTCCATTTTTGTCCTTCAAATATGAACAATTTGAGGGGAGTGCTCGGGCAACTTTTCTAACGTCCACGTCTTGTATGTGCTATACAATCCTTTTTATTTTTTGAAAAAGGTTATAAAAGGTGGAGACTTTAAACAATCAAATTAAGACACACCTAAAAAATTCACTAAAAGAGGTTGTTTTGATGCTTAAAACTCTTCAAATCGATCATCTTGAACTCAAGTTCTATAGAAATGCGAAAAAATAGATTTCAAGAATTGGAAATAGTGCATTTTGTAAAGTATTGTCTAGACCGTCAATTTTCAAGATTTTCAAGTGCTTACAGGACTGCTCGATCTACATTATTTTTTAAACTTTAAATTTTATAATAAGATATGAAAATAAATTTTCAAGCAATCATGAAGATTTCCAGTACTCAAACACATCTTTTGATACTATTTGAAGATTCGCCGTACTCTGATTGTTTAAGGCCTCATCCTTATCAATCCAGGCCCTTATCAATCCATCATAAGATGAATTTTGAAATCCAACTTCGTTACAATTTTAAAAGCGGCCTTCATTCGTGCTCTTCTCATCAATAAAAGTTATCTTTTGTAGTCCAGCCGTGGGAGGTGAAGCATGAAGTTCGAAATTTTAGTTTTAGTGATTTTTTTTTAGGATGAGGTTTTTGTAAGGCGGGCTTTTATGAAAACAAAATAAAGTCTCACCTCAAATCCATATCCAGAAAGTATTTTTGGTGACCGAAATATCTATGATGGCTCTAAAATCAATTTTTAACACCAACAGTATAATTTAAAACTCAAAAGATGATATAGATCTTGCTGATATATGAGCACTTATTTTTAAACCAAAATAGGCGGTTTAGATAATTTGTTACAATAACACTATTTTTAGAACTTGAAATTCATTTTCTTTTCACAGCCATAATTTTCAAGTCGAGATGATCGATGGAAAGGTTTTTCAATGCTTGGCTTGCAATTTCTCTGAGTTATGAAGTGAAGATTACTTATTTTGATATCGCTGCTGCCGTATCAAACCATTGTCCTTCTTTTTATAGGTCGGCCGTCATGCGATGTCCAATTGGGTCTTAATTTACCATGACCAATTAAATAACTGCCTGATGCGATTCTTATTGTGTTCATGATATACAGTGACTCACGCCAGTCCACTTATATTGTGGGCGAGTAACCGAGTTTCCTTGAGTTGGGTGCACAACTTGGGGATAGAAATAGATTTCGAAAAAATTCTAATAAAGTTTCGAAACATGTCAAATCATTTTAAAATCTTTTTGTGTATAATTTGGATGTAATTGACAAATATTGGTGAGTGTTTTTTTTTGTTATAATCACTATTTTTATATTTTTATATTTTTTTTAATTTTTTTTAACGTCTCAAACTTTAAATCATTTTTTCTTTTTTTTTAATTCATTTTTCCTCTACATTCTTAACCTTGTTTTAATTTTTAAAGTTATTTTAGGTTTCAATTTGCTTTTACTACATGTTTTTTATTTTTAAATTTGTTTTTATTTTAGTTTTTTGTGCCAAAAGGCCTTGTGCTGGACCAGGCTAGACCCAGCACACTGTGTTCTTTAGCCTCAAACTTCTTTTGCTTTTTATTGGTCTAATTATTGATTGGTTGTTTGGATAGGAATTTAGGGTTGGGCGAAAACTCTAAACAACAGCGGTTTGTAAGAACCAGGGCGTGTTTGAGAAGTATAGGCTGGAATTTCTCTGAGAATTTTGGGAGTTTGGACTTTAGAAGATTTTATATCTGGAACTCGAAAATGCATGTTTGATAATTTGTCTGGAAGTTCTAGGAAGTATGGAAACATGCGTTTGATTGAACTTGGAATTTTATAAAATTTGAAATTAACCAGTTTCAACCGTTCACTAAAATTATCATCGATGAGAAGGCGACATCAGTTCAAATGAATAAGGTTTCATAGTTATAGCTCATCTAGATAGGCCTAACAAATTGGATGGTATAAATAACATAAAAGAGAAAAATATTGTGGCCGTAGCTCATCACAGTCTAGACGCTTGAGCGCATGAAATTAAGCTGAAATTTTAGGCATCTATGCATCTCACCTTGATGAACCTATATAAAATATAAAATATTTAGTTAAATATTAAAATGGCAGAAATACTCATTAAAATTTGAAAGGCACTTGGGTCATTTTATTTTATTAAAATTATTTAGTTATATTTTATAAATATACGCTTGAATGGAGCGCACATACACACAATCCAAATTACACCTTCATCTGTTTATTTTTATTTTTTAAAATGGATGAAGATAAATCCAACAGTTTCAAAATGACTTAATAGTTCATAATGTATTTCACTTGCAAGCTACCAAACTCAACTGTCGGATCTTGACGAACGGTAGAGAGCATGTCTTAGTATTTGATTCTTATATATATATATATATATGAGAATGAGTTAAAACTTTGGGTGTCTATTCTTCTAGCTCCTATGCTCCACTAAGAATATATTTAAAAATTAAGAATATTTTGGTTATTTTATTTTGATTGACTTATTTTGTAATATCTATTGTTGAGGAGCCCAAATGAGGAGCAAACCCCCTCCAAATTTTATTTAAATCAACTTTCACAAAAAAAAAAAAAAAATGACAAAGCAACAATTGTGAAATGCCCCACAAATCCGAAGAGGGAGTGGTAAGGTACCGAAGTTCCCCTCTCTTGGGGGTGAAAGCTCGTACCTCTCATTTTTCGAAGAGTGTGAGCTTCCATATGATTTATGGAAACTACAGAATGCACTATGATACATATGACCACTGTTACATCATGGTCACAAGGATCATCACCATCCAATAAGTTAAAGGGAAAGTATAGAATGAGACCATTTACCTTTGGTACAAGGTGGTCACATTAATCTTGACTATTGAAATGTGAAATTGGATGGTTGCAATTATTCTATTGACCAAGCTCAAATTTCAAAAAAAAAATTTTTGAACTTTGTGGCACATTCAAGCTATCAAATTTTACATCCGATGGTTGTAAGTAATTGTAACTACCTTGTATCAAAGGCAAATGGTATCATTGTATACAACCCTAAATCAAATAGCTTGGAAAATGATGGAGGTAGAATGCAATTCAAGAAGAGTCAATTACATAAGTACTAAGACCCTGCTCCATCACTTTCAAACATATAGTTGGGACATGGAAATATCTTACTATGATCATATGGATCATAGTATACTTTTCCCATGAAAAATTGCTGTAGAGGGCACCGAAAACTTTCATACAAAGTGGATCATGAAATAAAAAAAAGTGGAAAAGTAATAATCCAATCATGGAATAGTTTGTAGTCCTTGATGCCACATTCAATAGCACCATGCCTATTACTAGAACAACAGAGGATGCACATGGGATGTCCCTACTTGATCCTATGTGAGACAATGCCAATAAACATACGAGGACTAGGATTCATGTCTTTTGCTGTACTGGAATTTCTTTGATATAATAATTGATTTTGGGTTGATTTTGAGTTTTAACCCCCAGACTTCAACATGTTTTCGGGATTGTCAATAAAGAGATCATTTATCTTTTGTACATAGAGGTCACAATTATTCTCACTCACTAGATGTCAAAATGGATAGCTTGGGTTGAATGAGAAAATCTGAGATTTTTTTTGGAACTTTGTGTTTATTCAATAATACTCTTACAACGACCCATTTTGAAATTTAAGAGACAATAATGATTGCAACCTCCATGTACAAAGGATAAATAGTCTCTTTATAGACAAACCCTTTCCAAAAAAGAGAAAGGGAATTTAGGGGAAATATTTTTAGGAAAAATATATATTAAGGCTATCTATAATTGGTATATGAAGGTCACAGTTAATCTCAACTGTTAGATGTAAAATTGAATGGTTACATTTGAGAGTAACTAAGCTCCTTGAAAAGAAATTTTTTCAAATTTTGAGATACTTCCAAGTGGTTATATTTCATATTAGATATTTACATATAGTTATAACATACTTATATCAAAGATAAATGGTCTCACATCATACAATTCCATATTTTTTAAGAGATTAAAAACCTCTTAGAAAATCATCAAAAGGACTAAAATTTTCCAATTGACACTAAAGTTTTTTTTTTTTAGTTTTGATTCGGTTTAATTTCCCATTTTTCACATTATCAAGTAGGGGCATCCCATGTGCATCCTATGTTATTAGTAACGTATCTACATGGGCATGGTACGCTGGAATGTGGCCTCAACCACAGCAAACCATTTCATGATTGGATTATCACTTTTTCACTTTTTTTTCTCTCATGATCTACTTTGGAGCAAAAAGGAGAAAACCGATGCAAGTAAAATTTTTTTAAGCTCTTAAAAAAAGGAAAAAGTTCATATAAGTGTAAGCAATCAAATTATAACGCGCCTCAAAAATTTCACTAGACGAAGTTGTTTTGAAGCTAAAAAATCCTCAAATTGATCATCTCGAACTCAAGATAAATGGACGTGAGAAAAATTGGATTTCAAGTATTAGAAATAGTGCATCGTCTAATGCATTTCGGGCCGTCAATTTTCAAGAATTTCAAGTGTACATAGATCTACTCAATCTACACTATTTTTGAAGCTTTAAATTTTATAATTAGAGATGAGAATAAATTTTCAGGCCATCACAAAAATTTCAAGCATTGAAACAACGTCTTTAAACACTTCTTTTCAATAGACATTCAAGCATTTTTTTTTTTTGGGTACCTCAATATTTTTAAAAATGCCAAATTGTGTAGCGTAGGTTTCCAACCTTCAAATATTGAGCAAGCAAGGCATTTTAGTAATTTGACTCATGGGAACATTTAGGGATATTCCTATCATTTGGTTGGCCCTCATAAGTCGATCAAATTATTGAGATGCGCTTTTTTAGGGTCCCAAACCTTGAATAGGGGCAATTTGGATATTTTTGAAGATATTTTTGAAGGATAAATGAAAATTAAAATGTTTGTCCTCTAATACAGGTTTGGACCACTTACGTTATATTTTCTCTTTAAATAAAATAAAAAATTTAAAATAATCTAAAATATTGGAGTACTTCCTCCATTCTCTCCCTCAAATATAACTCAATCTAGAGTATTTTTAGGACTCAATTTTGGGAATGTAGCCTCTTTAATCTAGTATCCAACCTTCCTAAGAAAATAATGTCCCAATATTTTGGATGGTCTTATCAAAGTGTTCAAGAACTCAAAATCTCAGGTGGATCACAAAATTTCAAATCCAAGAAATCCTACTAAATCGATCTTCCCCCTAACAGAATAAGTGTATAGTATACACCCATGGGAGCATGTTATACGCCCTGACAAAAACATATACGAATATCCTTTGATAACGTAGATAACATACTCCCTCAGGACTATATATTGTCGAATTAACACTAGATGTTGGAGATTTGACCTAGTTAATACGTAGAACTTACTATCCTTTGGCAACTTGGATAACATACTCCCTAAGGAATATAAATTGTCATGTTAGCACTAGATATTAGAGATTGTGTTGGAAATATGGCCTATCAGGCTTTTTTATATCGAGAATTTATTTTTCAATAATGGTACAAAAGCTATATTGTATATAGTATATGTGAAATCCTATGTGACATGAGATAATGACATATACTAGGATCCATTTTGGAGCTTTTATAGGATGTTGCACGGGAGGAAAAACTCAATGATGTGTTTGGACTCTTTGTAAGAAGTTTTTTTTTGTTATAGATGTACAAAATTATTTAATTTTAAAATATCTTTGATCAAATTGTAAAAATGTTTGGATGACATCCGATTATGTGAGTCATTAGTACACTAATGATAGATTTAGCTTATTGCATAGGATTAACAGTTTGGTGACAACTTGTTAATCCTAATTGGTTGCACTTAAGGGAATTAAGGCATGAGTTATATTTGGATCTCAACTCATATAGACAATGAATGTGAGAGTTATAAAATATGATTCTCTATAAAAAGAGGTTAACCCCTCAAGTAAAATATAGAGAGAAGAATAGATAAAAGGTGAATAGACTCTTAAGGTTGCCTATCACCGGATGGCTTGGTCTATAGGATTTGGTATAGAACCTTGGTCTCCCATATGATTTAATGGCAGATCTAAGTAAGTTGTTTATCGATTTTATTATTTATTTATTATTATTATTTTGATGGGACTAATAGATTGGACCGAGTGAATACGTAGAACTTGACGGTAGCCTTCTATTGGTTCACAAATTTAATGTCTATGGTCAATCTCATCCGTCCGTTTTAGTTGGATGGACCGTGATAATTAGGATGCATGTAGTAATATGCTCCCTAAAGAGCGTAATATACATTCCTTGGTCTACAGTTGCTTCTGGCCTCATTCTTTTTCCTCGACTCTTTTCTCCCTTTAGTAGGTTAACCCCTAAGATGGGGTATCCGTTATGTTGAGAGTTTGTAAGCTATTGTGGGGTATCTTGGGCCTTTGGGGTTGTCCTTGAGGCCTAGAACGCCCCGTGCATTAGGCTACTTAGGTTAACGATTAAGAAAGGGCACGGGCCTTTGTTGGGCCTTGGGTGTGTCCTCTCATGATTTTCAGATCTTTATTTGGGGGTTTGAACTCTAGTATGTAATCAAATACAGTTGTTTTTAGGAAGTTTGAGAGCTGATTTGTGCTTCAGGTGGGCGGTCTGTCATCGTTGGACTCCCTCTGCTTCCTCACCTCGCCTAATTATGTCCCCTTCTTTCTACTTTAGCATTTCCACCCCTACTTCCCTTTTAAGTTTCCTCTTCTCTTTGGACCGATAATATAAAAGGTGCCGCCACGCTCCAGTGCACCGATATATTTTTACAGTATTACTTCTGGCATCACTATTGAGCCGGCCCCAACACCTGCTTGTGAGGTAACTGCAAAAAGGACGGTGTGTCATAGTGGTGTAATAGGGGGTAGATTGGATCGGGTTGTGGAGGTCTTTGTGGGGATTTATGTAGAAGTTGCCTGCTGTTGCTTGGTTGGGGTTTTTTGTCAAATGGTAGTGTGGAATCCTTCGAGTTATGGTTGTGTTTGATACTTATGATTGATCATCCATCCGTGGATGTAAGGAGTACTTTTTGTATTTTTGTATTTAGTTTTTTTCATTTTGTACCTATGGAGCCATGCTCCTTTTAATTAATGAAATTTACCATTAATGTGAAAAAAAAAAGAAAGAAAGGAAAAAAAAAAAAGGTACTCTTGCTAGTGTCCTTTTTGCCAAATGTTTCAAACAAAAAAAGTATAGGAAAATTTCACGGGCGTTGGATCCCTATCCAACCATGAGACGTGAAACGGATTCAAGTGGTAGTTGCATTGTGTACCTTTATATCTTAATGTGGGATAAGGACCCTACGGTTAAAGATTCTTCCGATACTAAAGTGAGGCAATTTTTCAGTAGGAGCATTTCCTCTCTTTTTATAGCTAAACAAGGATGGCTGTTGCTAAGTTGGGTCTCTATTGAGAGGCAGGCCGACCATGTTCCCTAGTGTCGAAGGCTAGAAGTCTTAATCTGAAAACCTAAATCGCTAGGTGAACCAGTCATATGGGAAAATGGTTTGGATCGGTGAATCACCGATCCGACCATTTATTTGGGGGTGAAAACCGGTAAAAGAAAATTAAAATAAAAATTGATAATTAAAAAAAAAATCACGGTAAAGGGACGATTTAGGCAATCATGGCTAGTTTACTGAGGGAATCAAACGAATTTATGGGAACTAACCCAATTCCCCGTTCTGATTAGGAAAAATGGTTCCCACCGATTGTTGGTCTGGATCAATGGATTTTGAATGACTGGCCAAAGCTCTTCATTAGCTTGGGCTTTCATTACTTTGGACGGGCTTGTCTTGGGCACTAAAGGGCTCTCTAGGCCCATGCCATTTTCAACATTAATTATATATATATTGTCATATAATTATTATTTTATATTAACGTGTACCTAATAGGGTCCGATCAGGGTGACCCCAACCCTGACCTGACTTGAACCAATAGGATCCAAGGTGGGCAACCGGACCAGACTTGGGTTGGTTCAAGCTCAAGTAGACCTGGACCCAAACCCAGACCCAGAGCCTGAAGAAATTTAGAGCAAAATATTTGTGTAAAATTATCTACACACATAGAGAGGGATATGGGTTCTATTTATAATACTTCTGTACTCATCTTTGATTGACTCAATCAAAGATGTGATTACAACAAATCTATACAAATATCAAAGAGATTACCATACGAAGAGATTACAATATATCATTTTAATCCTTATCATGATCGTATATTTCTAGATCATTATCATTCTTTATATCATTATCGTCATTATGTTTACCCCCCCTTAAACTATTGGACAATTTATTTGCTATCAAACGATGTAGTGATGTAGGAAGATCTTTTGTAAAAGTATTAGCAAGTTGTTCTGCATTGGAAACATAATCAGGTGTAATCTCTCCACTTTCAACTTTTTTTCGAATAAAATGATAATCTAATTCAATGTGCTTAGTCCTTATATGAAGGACTAGATTAGAGGCAAGCTTTATTGCACTATGATTATCACAATGAAGAATTGTATGTTGAATTCTTATACCCAATTTTGATAAAATGTGGTGGTACCAAGTGAACATTACTCGATATTCTATTTTTGAACTTGAGTGTGAAACAGTCATTTGCTTTTTACCATTCCAAAATACTAGAAATCCTACAAAAAAAATACAGAATCTAAATACCAACCTTCTTGAAAATACTGGTGAGACTGAAGTTATGGAATGTTGTTTATAGTGGCTCTGTCAAAGAGAGAGAAAGAGGAGATTGATACGCATGAACCTCATTTAGGGTGACTTTGTCGAGCACAAAAGGAGAGAGAAATTTCATTAGTAAGAAGTCTTCTTACAATTACTCTGGTGAATAGAGGCAGAGATTCAATAAGAAACATAGAGTTTAGAGGGAAATCGAACCAAGGGACGAGAGAAGGAGCACCACCTTAACTGCGTACCAACATATATTGGTGAGAGAGGCCCACCGTGTTTGAGAGAAGGACGTAGAGAGAGAAAGATACCACTGGGTTTGAGAGAGGGATGTAGAGAGAGAAATAGACCTACCAAGCCTGTGCCTGCTAGAGAGGAGAGTGCACTAGCTGCATACCAACAAGTAGGCAAGACAGAGAGTTTGGAGAGAGAACAAAATTAGCAGAGATCTTGATAAAGATGTAGGTGATTTATTGGAAACCAAGCTCTGATATCATGAAAAAATTTAGAAAAAAATATTTGTGTAAATTTGTCCACACCCATAGAGAGAGATATGGTTTCAATTTAGAGGAAAATATTTGTACAAAATTCTTGACACCTATAGAGATGGATGTATGTTCTATTTATGATACTTATGTACTCATAATTGACTAAATAAAAAATGCAATTATGATGAATTTGTACAAATACGAAGAGATTATCATACGAAAAGATTACAATTTATCATTTTAATCCTTATCATGATCATATCTTTGTAGATCATTATCATTCTCTAGATCATTATCATTATTCTTACTGGACCTAGACCCGATCAGACTTATGCATCGGGTCCATGATTCGAACCGACCCATTTCCCAAAATAATGTCTACCGCATTGCAACCCCCCTAACTTACCAATCAAGCCCATGTTAAATAGAACAACCGAATCAAGCCCGGCCATGATTCCCATGAGTTATTGTCTTGTAACAACCCTTCCAATGGGGGGCGCCTCTAATTTTTCTTCTTTAATTTATGGTGTCCAAGATTATTTTCCTTAAACCAAATCGTGGTTCTTAAATAACCATTTTCATGAGGGTACATCAAACTTTTCTTGGATACTTTTTTTATTTATGGTTCCCATCAGTATTTTGCCCTATGGTGTCCTTGGGTTTTGCAGTGGTAGGAGCCAAAAGGGTAACACCATTTTCGTGCACACTGCCCATGATCATGGCACAGTCTATTATGCTACTCTGCTATCTCCAATTTACTTTTTGCTTTTGCCTTTACAATGGCTCCAAACCCATTCCCTCCACCATCAAACCGCACCACCTACCAGTTGCAACTAGCACAACCACCAAAATAAGCAAAATCCTAACATGTCTTTATTCTGTGTTGTGTAGGCGAGAGATTCAATTCTTTGAACCAAGGTTTTAAAAATCGGCGAATTGGACTGAAACCGGTCGGCTTGGATCGGGAACCATTGATGACAGTATGGTTCTGCCTAAATATCGGGAACCAGCTAGTTCCCAAATCTGTTCACCTAAATATCGGGAACATGTCGGTTCTCTGACATAACCCATCTCACTTTATTTTTTAATATTTTTGAAATTTTTTTGTTCACTAATTTTTAAATTTTTTATTTGCTGGTTCATTAGCCTGATCACAATCTAGACTGCAAATCCACCAATCCGGACCAGTTTTCTGGAGGAACGATCCAAGTCACTTAACCGTATTTTTAAACTTTGCTTTGAATTTTGAGCAACACCAAGAGTTATTTGGTGATTTTTCCCAAAGGCGAAAATCAATCAATCTCTCTCTCTCCCTGAATGGCATTAGCAATTATAATAAGCGGGACACCTTGAAGGGGAGGGAGAAGGTGGATGGAAGGGCATGTTCATAAGAAGAAGAATTATTTACGGTTTAAGTCCTTGGCATTAACATAACCAAAGTTTGACATAAGGTTTTAATTCAAATTCAAAATCTGGGTTTGTTAACTTATGGAGCCAAATGTGCCCTTAGTTTTTTTATGCCCACAACAAAAAGATTTTGGAAGCGATACCTGAAAACTAGTTTAATATCAAGGGAAAACCATGAACGGCACACTTATTGTAATAACAATGATCATTTGGTTCATCACCTACCAATCGATGGGTTGGATGGTGATGGAGAGAAAAGTAGAGCATATTAAATCTCACCGTGGAGCACATTCATTACCGTCCAACCCATGATGGGACGATAAAGTCACGAGGTTCTATCCACAAGATGATATCGTGCCACTAAGTTCCCTACAGTGCTCTAATACTACCGTGGCCGTCCCTAAATGACATCTGACAGCTGAGGTTTTGTTAAATAACTGTAGGAAACTTCAGTGCATGTATGCAGTACAGTCTAATCTCAAAATCTCAAATTTTTATAGCGCAATCAAGGTTTTAAAAATGGGCGAACAAGACTGGAACTGGCTAGCTCTGGTCCGGAATCATCGGGGCCAGTTCGATTTGCCACAGAGGGAGGAATCGGGCTAAAAGTAAAGCAAGGCACGTGCAAGTCCATATGCTTCCTACATAGTCACAAAGCGAAAATGCCAAGGGACCATGGCTGCACTAGACATGGACCCACAGAGGAGATGAGGAGGGATTCTCATGTGCAGGCATGTGCATTCCGTTACGGCCAGCGCCCCACCACCAGCTCAGTGCCAAGGCACCATTTGCATCTTCTTGTGGCCATTGAAAGATAGCAGTAAGCCAGTATTGCCTTTAGGCGATGTTGCCGACCTCATAGGGTGGCCACATGACCATGGTCCCCTCACTTTGCTCCCCTTTGTTACCTTAGCCTGTCCGTTCGTGGGGCTGTGTGATAATGCAGGGAGTCGACCCTCCCCCTTATTACCTTAGCCTGTCCGTTCGTGGGGCTCTGTGATAATGCAGGGAGTCGACAGCGCCTTGCTTTCCTGCTAGTGAGCCAAGAGGCTCGACGAGGCCCCTTGAACCGACATATCGGGAGGGCTCTAGACAGATGGGCCAAGAGAGCCAAGATTCTTAGGTTCAGGCTGTTTTAATGAGGGGATTAAGAATTAAGACTGACTAAATCTTGGGTTTCTGAGTAAGATTTATGGGTTTTGTGGGAAAGGGAGATGAGAGTATATTTCAAAAGTCAGGACTGGGGCACCAGGGTCTTGGCTTTGGCCCCTGGCTCACACACTTAGAAACTAAAAATTTTTTTTTCACAAATTTTGGTTTATTTTTCTTGCTTAACCATGCCAAATGATAGAAGATTTTAGCCAAACTGTGTTTTGTTAGATTTTTTGGTCCCATTTTCTTGACTACTGTGATAATGGATTGAGAGGGCAAGATTGGTTGGCCTGCTTGCTTGCCTGCAACTCGACCGAGCCCGCGATTTGATGTATCAGAAGCATTCTTGACAAATTGCCTCTGATTCCATAGCAGCATTTCATGTTGGATTTAGGAGTTTTTGTTTGGTTCACCCCAGTCAACCATATTAATATTAGAATCTGGACAGAAGATTTCGTAATAAAAACATACATAATAAAGGACTAAATTCTAATATCTTAGTGGGATTGGGGGTGCATATCCTTATCATACTTGCATTAGAAAATTATTATTTTAGCTAAATGTTTTAGGAACATTTTGATCAAAGCCAATCATAATATTGTCTTTTCTTTGATAGAACTTGGAAGAATTTCAGGTTACAAAATTGTACTTAGAGCCTGAAAAAGAAATTAGTCAATGGAGGGGCTGAAAGCTTCACTTAAGGCACTTATGGCCCAGATCTAGCTAAGTACTTAACAAAACAACAAAAATTAACATGAAATTGTACTTAAGAGTGATTACCAGTTTCTTAATTCTGGCAGATATTCTCTTAAACTCAAAACCATGTAATGCTACAAAATGTCAGCTTCAGAACTTTTGAATACCAAATTTGGAACTAAGTCCAGGTGCAGGCCCTGTCCAAATTCAACCAAGAAGTGCTTGGAATCTGAAAACACATGAGAGGTCCCCATAGCAGCATTCAACATGACCGAAACTTTACTGAAATCTAATGAAAATTTTCAGGAAGTCAGAGAAGGCATGGCTTGAGCCGAAACTCACTGAAGATTTGACAAAAATTGAAGAGTATGATTCTTGGTTCTCAAAGCATTTAAGGGAACATCTAACACGCCCAAAAAACCAACTAAAATCGAATTAAAATGAAAACCTCTACGAAGACATGCTTCACCCTGTGTTCACTGAAATTTTCCCGAAATTTAGGACCATGCACTGTTCTTGGTTCTTAAAACCTAAGAGCTCCTATTCACAGGCCCAGGTAGAACGACCAAAACTAAGTGAAAATAAATATAATGAAATTTCATGAAAAAGACCACCCCCTAAAAATAGAAAAGAAAAAAGAGTAATTTAAAGTCGTTGAAATGTTTTCTCAGAGCCGAAATTGACTGAAATTTTGCCGAAATTTGAGTAGGTGGTTTCTTGGATGGTGATGTAGGGGACCAGCCAACTGGACAAGCTTTGTGGGTCCGGGACAGGGCACATGAGTCTGAACCCACCTGCACCCATTAACTCACCACACGAGGGTTCGAAGTTTCTCGGATTCGGGACCATAAAAACTACTTTTGTTCCCTTCTCTCCTTAATTTAAAAACATTAAATAATTGTCATGTGCATCTATTCCCATTTAAAATTCCAAAATTTCGGCTGATTTCTTCCCGAAATTCAAAGTTTCACATTTTGTGGTTTAGTTTTTCTTTGTTCTTTTGATAATAGGCCGAGGATAATGGAAGAGTGATATCAAATCTCTCTCTCTCCCTTATTGTTCTTTGATAGTATTTAAATTTTGAGGAATAGTGATATCAAATCTCTCTGTCTTATCGTTGTTTGATAGCATTTAAATTTTGAAATGGAGAACAGTGTTGGTTTTTCGCACATGGGAGCACATTATCTCACATGCTTTCTACCTTTAATAAAGTGGATAGAAAAATGCATGATTTTGCTCATAACAGTGAAAAGTTTGGGAAGGATGTCACCTTTGTAGGGTGCAGATCATATTCCAACTAATCCAAATATGAGCAAAAACCTCCACGTCTCATCTCTACACTGCTCATTTGAGAGAGAGAGTAAAAAGGCATCCACTGTTATAGAGAAGAGAGAGAGAACTATCCTAGAGAATACACATTCTAGATCTTAGAGAATAGAGAGATCCTTACAATCCTAGAGAGAGACACTTAAAAAAGTCTTTACTATCCTAAAGAATCAAATTTCAAGAAGTAAAATTGTTTCATGCGTGATGGGGACTGTATTTCTATAATATGCAGTCTCAATGTATTTCTATAATATGTATAAAGCATCTATTTTAAAAAAAGACGGAAATAGGTGGTCGATCTAAGAGCAATTGAAACTAACCGTCCAAATTTTTTTTCCATAAAATCATTATTTTTATTTATTAAAATTTATTTATCTATCTTATATACCTGATTTCTTAAAAATTGGGTCCGAAAATCCATCTCAAAAATAAATCTTTAAGGATCCGTTTGGGTATCTAAAAATGTATTACATAACCATCGATTACGATGAAATATTACATTTCCAACGTTTTCGGCACACTTTATAGTAAAAATATGACATTTCCAATGTTTGGGTACAATTTATAGTAAAAATATCACATTTCGTTTGGCTACACTTTATAGTAAAGAAATAGAAAGAGATTACTTGTGATTTTCCAAAAAAAAAAAAAACATGAAACACATTACCTTTTGGAACACCTCTGACAGAGGAACAAAGAGTCAATTTTGAAGGAACTTATTGTCAGCCTCTTTCAGATCTGAATCTATTTGATTTAGAAGGGAAGAACTTGCATCAATATCTCAGTTTCAATTCAAACATGGGTTTGACTCACACTCCATGTTTTGAGAAATATTTACCATTCGGAAAGAGGAAAAAATGGAATCTTTGTCTAAATAAATGCGTTGAGAAACAGCAGATGTATAGAACCTTTCAACGAGATAATGCTTTTTCAAATATATCAAAATGGAATATGTTCTAAACATATATGCCATAGTTCTTTAACAAAGATTCGAATGATTAGACGGCTTCTTAAAAATTCCTTTCATTTCTTCCATAAGGATATCGAGGCTCAAAAGTTCAAGAAACTTCTTGACTTGCTGCTAGGTCCATGCTTTTTTTCTGAGTTGAGCAATCCAATCTCTTTATTGTTTCATTTCGATAGTGTCTAGTACTGTATTTTTCTTTTTTTTCTGGGTTGCTAACTCAACGGTAGAGGTGAAAAATCTATGACGCCTAGACACATAATTTTTTAGAAATCTTTCACTTTCTATGCCCTATCTGCCCTATCCCAACTTAATAAAATGCTCTCCCCCTCTCTATCTCATCTCTCTTTAACCCTAATAACTGGTTTGTGTGCTCTCCCTCTCTCTTTAACCCTAAGAACTGGTTTGCATGCTCCCCATCTCTCTTTAACCCTAATAACTGGTTTGCGTGCTCCCCCTCTCTCTTTAAACCCCTTCTTTTCATCTGTATTTTTCTTTTTCTTTTTCTTTTTTAATCATGTTCATCTTAAAGCCCCTTGATTTTTTCTTTTCCGTTAAGCTTTTTATCTCTAAGCCCCTTCCTCTCTAGACTTTTTTCTTTATAATTTTTTTAAGCCCCTTATTATGTCATGTGACTTTTTCCATTTTTCCTCTCTCTTTAGCATATATGATGAATAAGAAATTAAACAACACAATTGTAATAAAAAATTTCAACTAACATAAATTACACAACACAATTATAATAAAAAATTCCACCCAACATAATCCTCACAAGAGATTAGTAAAAACTCATACGTCTCTAGTTTCTTCCAACACCTCAAAAATTTCTACTGCAATTACCAAACCTTCTAATTTACTAATCAAACTTCTTCCCATTTTTTAACTTGTACCATAAAAATTTGGTATCATAAATTTATTGTTTATTTAAAATTATATAGATAGACATTTGAAAGACTTCTATAAAAAATAAATAAAAATGAGACTTATCACAATAAAAACATGTTATTCCAATCACATTATTCCAATGACTTGAAACCAAAGTCTAATCATGTTAGAAGACATGTGATTCTATGTAAATGCCAAAAGAATGCAAAATAAGTAAGAAATTGTGTGATGATGACTTTAGAATGATACAAATTATTATTAAAAAATATTTTTAGAATGATGAAGATGTTATTATTAGAAAAAAAAGAAAGATAGTTTATAGGTATGTACAGGTAAAATGTTGATAAATACAAATATTAGTACTGTATTTACCCAATCGCATCTAAATACTACCCCAAACACTAACAATCAATATGTAAGTAATGTATTACGTAAAAAATAACTTTTAGAAGCAATATATTTCCAGGTATTGAAACGGCCCCTAAGAGCCATTCATATCAACCTGAACTCATAGAAACCGCATCCTTACACGATAAATAGCGAAAGAAAATGAATTATCGATGTGAATCGAGGCGCCGAGCTTTGGCCAGGGAGGTGAGTTCGGGGACTGCGAGGAGAGAGAGAGGAGGGGGGGTAAGAAGTGAGATAAGTCCCTCAATAGTCACACGTGTGATGAAGATTGGAGGAGGTGGACGACAGGTGGCGTAAAACGACAAAAGAGTGAGCGTGTGGGAATTTCGCCGGCTTAAAAAGTGGGTCACATGGTGTGAGAGGGGGTGGAATGAGTGCCCTCCCTACCTCCTTCCTTCCTATAAATAACCGCCCTTTCTTCTCACTCAAACCCCATACTTATTTCTCTCTCTCTCTCTCTCTAGCTTCATTCTCTCTCTCATAAGCAACTTCTCAATCTTTCTTTCTCTCTCTCTCTAAACTACCTGCTTCTCCTTCATACTCTCTAACTTATCTCCCTCACTTCTCTCTTTCTCTCTCTAAACTATCTCCAATCTCTCTCTCTCTCTCTCTAGTGTCCCTCCCCATTGATTTCCTCTCTCTATCTCTCTAAATTACAGTCCCATAAAACCCCCCACCCTTCTCTCTCTCTCTGCGCTCACACCTAAAAAAAGGAAGACTCGTGTCACTTCCATCTGAATATGGATTTCAGTCCAGAAGCAGCCCCACCAAAAGCATCACCACCTTCTTCCAAGAGGCGACCAAGGATACCAGAATTCGCCCGGCCGGGTTCTCGTAGCACCCGAAAATCAAATTCTTCGAGAAGGTCTCTCTGTATTTCCAAGAACTCATTATCTCCAGAAGGTTGTGACATTCGTCTGAAGGTTCGACGGCTACAAACCCTTGTCCCTGGAGGCCACGCCATGGGCGCCGATCGCCTCTACTTGCAAACTGCCGATTACATTCTCTTCTTGAAGTTAAAATTGAGCATTTTGCAAGCTCTTTCCAAGTTGTACACACCTTGAGCAACCATATATCTTCATGTATTACTGCTGTGTTATTGTTTCTGTAGTTGTTGTCGATTTCTTTATTTCATTGCATTTTTAAAACGCCAAGTAATGTTTATAGGTCTTGGTGTTTATATGTAATGAATAGATTATTTCCCCTTTCTCTCTCTCTCTTTCTTTTTTTTTTTTCTTTTTTTTTAATGGGATTTTGGCTATTTAAGACAATTGGGTTTCTTTCATTTCGTTAAGCGCAGTAGAAATCTTTTTATGTGTCCACATTTGATGTAAAGAAAGTAGCATTTTTCCTTTCTTTCATCTGCTGTGATGAGAGATTTCTTTTCTATGTGACAGCTGATGCTACTCTGTAATGTTTTGTTAGAGCGTATCATGACATGTCCTGTGGTTTTTGCCCTCTCTCTGCAACTGGGTCACTCTCTCGAGTGCAATTGGGAAAGCATGACATTTTAAACATGTAGCTCAGTTTGAAGGGGACAGTGATTGCAACCATAATACAGAAAAATAATTCAGTATTTTCTTCTTCTCTAGTGCAATCTCTCTCTCTCTCTCTCTATACACGTTTTTTTGGGTGAATCTCTCTCTACACGTGCAACTGGGTCTCTCTCATTTCAAGTCTAATAGGGTCAGTCTCTGTGGCCCCTCAGCCCCATGTTCTCACCCCAGGTGCAAATCAGTCTCTCTCTCTCTGTCTTCACATGTATGCCAGGGTGCCTTTATTGCTCGCAATGTTATAATTGGTTCCAAGCCATGAAGCCAATCCATTCTGAATCTTACCCAAACTGAGATTTCATTTTAGGGCAACTGTTATACTCAAACTTGGCGTACCTACTAAACATTTGCCCTTTTTCTTTTTCTAGTCATTTACGTACGGACCTTTTTTTTTTTTTTTAATATACATATTTAATACAAGGTGAAAATTATAAAAAAAAGGTACGTCAACCTTGTGGTCTAAGAATTCTATCTTTAGACCAAATTTTAATTTTTTTTGTTTTAGTTTTTTTTTTGTTAGTAGGGAATCTAAATTAAACTTAAAACCAACAAAACAAACTTAAAAATAAAAATTGAAATTCAGTTCCAAGATCCTCTAACCAAGAGGCAATTTTGGAAAAATAAAAAAAAGGCAACCTTCTTTATAATTTGAAAAAATTTTGCGCCCTTGCATAAACCACTCATTCTTTATACTGTAATTTTACTTTCTCCTTAAACTACCTCATTTCTACAAAGATGATAGACCATAAGCACAATCCCAGTTTTTTTCCTTGGAAAACGGTTATGACCCAAGGATGCCATCCGTTTTAATATTTCTGTTACAAAT
>NW_006497417.1:403327-446680 GCF_000471905.2 Amborella trichopoda
GGATCGGTTTTTTGGAAGCCCGATCCTGGTCACCGATCCGTTTTAAACCATTGGTTGCAACCTTAAAATGTAGAATTAAAAAGATGCACTTAAAAAATCTATCTAAATAAAAAAATGTTTTAATGTTGAAAAACTCTCTAATTGATCATCTTGATATCAAGATGCATGAATATGAAAAAAAAAAGATTGTGTCCCAGAAATATTGCATGTTGTAACACATTATCTAATCGTCCATTTTCAAAATTTTCATATATTTATAGATCTACTAGATTTTAACTATTTTTGGAGTTTAAAATTTTATAATTAAATATGAAAATAGATTTTCCGATAATCCTAAGAATTTTTACACTAAAATTACATAGGTTGCAACCAATGGTTTAAAAATCGTCGAGTTGACACAGAATTGGCCGATTCGACCCTGGAATCGGTCATGCCGATTCTCGCTTATAATTGGAAATCTGGCGTGTTTAGAGGCGAAACGGTGATTCGTAGCGATAAATCGCCGGTTCGCTGCGAGTAGCAACAGTGATATAAGCAATTTCAACCGGTAGGGGTAAGCTCTGAAATTTTTTTAAAAATTGGGGGCCATATTTTTTGTGTGCGTTGTCAACCGTCATCATAACAGGACACGTCACTTGTAGGGCGATAACACAACAACAACACTCACAAACACTACAAACAGTTTATCCTAGGCAGTCCTTCCTTAAGGCTTCGATGTGGGATAATTCCCATCGGCAGGCATGCGAAATCATTAAAGTATTATCACAACCCCGCCCCTGGCCCCTGCTGTACTTGTCGAAGGGCAACAGAGTGCGGGATCGTGATCTAGGGTAGCGAATGCCACTCAAGTGGGAGTGCGCCCAACGCCTTAGAAAAACGGTAATTAAAACAAAACACAAAGAAAACAAAACTTCCACAAACACACACATGTACAACAAAAGCTGGACAACCCAGTGCTCAGACTGTAAATACACTGTACATGACTTTCTAAAGAGTTCCGGGCATCAAAGGCCCCATTTCATTACATAACTTCCAGAATTAAACAAAAAGAGTAAGGCCAAGCTGCCATTCTGAAACATACAATGGACAGAACTTTAGCGAAATAACGTGGCTCCAACCACAAGTCGTGGTCTCCGTGCCACCTGTCCTCGACCTGCTGCTATCAATCTACAAGGATGGAAGTTAAATGAATGAGTTATAAAGCCCAGTAAGTAGATCTAGATGTCATATATTACAATTATATCTAACTATGTGTCGTGAATGATTCTTTTCAGGGATGAGCAATTAAATGCAGATATCATATGAATAAGCCATTTATCAAACATTTCCATCACGAGCTTCAAACTATAACTCAACAAGCATAATAAGCATAAGCAATATTTAGCAAGCATTAACCAACTCACTCGTAATTCGCCTACTCCTGAAGTAGAAGCTCTATCCATCAGGCTTTATCTATCAGGCCAAGCCAATTCTATTGCTCAGGACTTCTAACATCACTCAGGAGGGAAGATAATGACAAGTGGGGGAATCCACTTATAATACCTTCACACACACACACACACAATCATCCTAACTCCCATCCTATCATAGGAAGTTAGGGAAAAATATTTCAACTGTTGGCGTAACGTTCTTATTAGATTAGACTCTTATCAGAGCATATTCTTGTCAAAACAGAGTCTTGTCATAACATATTATTATCGGAACAGATTCTTATCAGAGCAGATTCTTATCAAAATAGAATCTTGTAGGAGCACATTCTTATTAGAAAAGATTCTTATCAGAGCAGATTCTTATCACTACATAACGTGTGTCATATACACATATCATAACAGAACATATCTTACAACATGTTTTTATATCATAACAGAGCCCATCTCATTATCAAGCATTTTTACTACCACAGAGGATACCTTAATGCACACATATATGTCAAGAGCAAAATACAAGTCATAAAGCCCTTTTAAAAATATTTTCGAATTACTTTACTGGTTTGAGAAGTGAATATAGTCTACCTTTTCAAGCATAGTTTCTAGATCACAGAGAATTTTGGCATTGTTTCAAAACCCTTTTTGAAAGTAGACTCACTGATCTTTCAGTTAAAAGTGGTTTGGACTCATTTGGACATGATTTGGTAAGTAAATAGTTTAATACAAAAACATGTAACAGTTCTGAAATTTCCCTGCAATCACAACAGTGACACCTTAATAGAAAAAGGGACATAATTCTTAAACCAAAGAGAATTCCTGTATGGTTCCAAAACCATTTTTGAATTAGACTCACTGATCCTTCATTTAAAAGTGAGTTGGACTCATTTGGATATGATTTGATCAGTAAACAATTTAATACAAAAACATGTAACTGTTCTGAAATTTCCCTGCAATCACAACAGTAGTCTTCATAGAAAAAAAGACAATTCCTAAACCACGGAAAATTTTGGCATGGTTCCAAACTATTTTTGAAGTAGACTCACTGATATTTTATTTAAAAGTGGTTTGGACTTATTTGGTGGATATGATTTAGCCAGTAAAGAGTTTCATACAAAAAAATGTAAAGTTTCGAGAATTTCATATCACATATTTGGCATGTTCTAACAAAAGTCTCATAACTTGCCAATCACACGAGGGATTAATGTAAGGTCTTTTTCCTCTGAAAATATACTCAAAGAGGTATTTCCCCAAAAAATTTCATGGTTAGCAAAGTATTATCAATGCTTAAATAACTGCCCAATGGAGAGTCATAATTCTGGAAAACATAATGCATAAATAACTAAATTTCAGAAGCATGATTCTCCAAATACATTCATATTTCTACTCAATTTCATACTTAAACAATTAAATTGAACATGCATTCAAACTAAGCATGATATATGGATCTTGAATCTACTTACAGTACTACAAGGATTCCCAATGCACCCCAAAGGCCAAGCTCCAAGGATAGTTTGTGTCTTCAAGTTCTTAAGGCTAAGGGTTGGGCGTGAGAGAGAGAGAGCAAAGGCTTATGGAAGGTGAGAAGAGGGGTTTTATAATCATTAAAATGAAGATGTGGCAATATGCAAAAGCCATGTGTCACCACAAAGACATGCAGGTGCCACTT
This sequence comes from Amborella trichopoda, assembly GCF_000471905.2. Next base: position 406,421 of record NW_006497417.1, read on the forward strand.
GGCACACTAGGCACATGCAAACAATCATGGGAGACCCTTGAGCTCGGCGGCACCACATTCTGCTACGCATGGCGGCACCCACAGAGACGACAACATCTCATGCACACGGCAATGTCTCCTGCTTCCTAATGCGCACGGTAGTCACTCACGTGCACAACATCACTCTCTCTCTTCTGGCGCACATGGTAGTGCCTTCTCATGTGCATGGTGGCACTCTCTCTTCTGGAGCGCACGGCAATTCCTTCTCACACGCACGGCGGCACTCTCTCTCTTTTGGCACGCACGGCAGTGCCTGCTCACGCGCACGATGGCACTCTCTCTTTTGGTGCGCACAGCAGTACCTTCTCATGTGCACGATGACACTCTCTCTCTTCTGGCATATACGGCAGTGCCTTCTCATGCACACGGCGGCACTCTCTTTCTCTCTTCTGATGCTCACGGCAGTGCCTTTTCTTCTGGCACGCACGGTAGTGCCTCACGTGCCGACAACTCACAGGCGCACTACTACAAGCAAGAAAGTCATGGTCCTTAAGTACAAACCACACCCTCTTACAAATTTGTTGTTATCTTACATGCAATGGGTCAGCACTCACCATAGCTAATAGGGTTGTTCTACATGATTGTGACCTCAATCTAATAAAGTTCGTGGTTTGTGTGGGTGATCTTTAGTCAACTAAAGTGATCCTTTGTCAATTCGGTTTACTTTTACATGAAGTTGATGTCCACAAGAATAATAATTTACAAAAATTAACATAGTTATATGAAATTATTGTTTGTTTATGTGAATAACTTAAATATAATTATGTTAAATTTATGTCAATATAATTATTTTTATATACATTAAAATTATTTTTAAATTATATAGAATTTTTTTCTAATATTTTTAAATTATTTTGATGTAATATTATATTTTATATTATAATTAATAGTTATAATACTATATTATAATGCTATATTATAATTACAAAACAGATCGGTGCCCCGGATCGGGCACCCCAAAAACCCATCATTTTTTTATTTTTCTTGTCAAAAAATAAATAAAAGGTAATACAACAAGTATTTTTTGTTATTTTCTTATTTTTCTCATAAAAAAATAACTAAAAAGTACTACAACAAGTATTTCTTGTCAAAAAAAAATAAAAGGTATTTCTTAATACAACAATTATTTATTGATATTTTCTTATTTTTCTCATCAAAAAAGTAAAAAGTAAAACAAGTATTTCTTGTCAAAAAATAAAATAAAAGGTAATACAACAAGGATCATATTTTTCTTGTCCATGTATGATTATATACTTTATCCATGATAATTCTATGATTTTTTTTTTTTTGTGATGTAAATTTAATAGTTAACATAAGTTCATACAGGGAAAGAACATCTCAATATTCGTAAATTGACAAAAAAAATGAAAGTTAATAACATAGTACCCCCATTTCATATTGGATTCAGAAAAAACAACATTTATAATGAATTTTAATAATTTTTTTAGATTTTTTTTAAGGCTTAATCCGATCGATTCAACCGATTCACTGTCCGAATCACTGATTCACCGATCTGGATGAGTTTTTTGGGTGTCTGATATGAGGCACCGATTAGTTTTTTAAACCACTGGTTGCAACCTTATAGAAACCACACCCTTTAAATATATTTCATATATTGTGACCCAAAAAATAGTTCCGGACCCACTGGGTCCAATTTTTGGACCCATATCTAAACCCAGATAAGGTTTACCTCTTGAGTACCGAGTTGGGTTCTGGTCCATTGCTACCCATATTCTAGCACTATCGGGCCCGTGAAAATTTTTTTTTTTTTTTTCTATTTTGATTTTTTTTTTTTGGATACTGTAGCCTGCCTGGACAAGGCCAAGGCTTAAGCCAAGTCCTACTAAACCAGTCTGCCCCAGGCCTGACTGCATATGGGGACCAGGCTTTGCCCAGGTTTGACGTGTTGCAGGCCTTCGTAAATACATAATCTTCTCTCCGTCCCTCACGTACAAGATTAAAACTCCCCCCCCCCTCTCACAAACGCACGATATAAAACTCCTCTCTCTCTCTCTCTCTCACTCTCATCGGCCTAGATGAAACTTTTGCAAGCCATTTGTATGACTAAAACACCAGCCTATATCAACCTGCATGGCCCTGCTACAAAAATCTACATCATCTATCACAATAAGCTTCCCATATGGAAGCCATCCATCACTCTCTCTATACCAACACCTTCCCTGTTCAACAACAGGGATCATCTTACAACTCTCTCTCTCAAGATGAACGAGTCCTTCATCCTGGAAGAAGAAAAAGAAGAAGGAGAAGAAGAGAGTGAAAATTCAGACCAGCCATTCAATTCAGACTTTCTGGGTTCCATGATAATGAGCTGTACCAGCAAAAAAACCCTTTCTCATGGCATGTGCATCCATGGCTACATAATAAAAAGTGGCTTCATGAGAGAAACCTTCCTCTGCAACAATCTCATCAACATGTATGCAAAGTCTGCGAAGATCGATCATGCCCAGAAAGTATTTGAGAATACTACTCATCGCAACATTGTCTCTTGGACCACCATGATTTCAGGTTTCTTCCTCTCTTTCCCATCATGGCCTCTTTAGAGAGAGACAATTGGCTTTAGATAGAAGAAACTGTCTTAGAGAGAGAAGGTACTAGTTTTACAGAGATAAAGTCTAAGAGAAATTACTAGCATATTGAACCAAGAACATAAATTCCATCCTTTTCAGTCTAAACCTGAAACCAGGGAGTACTAATTTCAGGTTACGCAAGCATCCCCGACATGAAAAACATCGTTGAGCTCTTTATGCGAATGCATGTAGAAGAAGAAGCCATGGCTCCAAACCAGTTCACATTTGGTAGCATTCTCAAGGGTTGCACCATCTCAAGAAATCTCAAACTGGGCGGTGTGGTCCATGGAAGCTGTATCAAATTTGGGATTGATTTGGACCCATTTATAGCCACCACGCTTGTGGACATGTACGCGAAGCTCGGAAGAATCGAGTACTCACTCAAGATCTTCTCTCAAGCGCCAATCAAAGATGTGGTGAACTGGACGGCCATGATAGCAGGTTTGATCCATCATGGGCAAGAGGACATGGCTAAGAATCTCTTTCTCGACATGCTCCGATGTGGAGTCGAGCCTGTATCAGTTACATTTGTGAGCCTCGCAAAGATTTTCAATGAACCAAGAATGTTAAATGAGGCCAAGCAAGTTCATGGCCTCATTTTCAAGCATTGCATGGAGCTTGATGCTCTTTTGGGGAGTGCTCTCATAGCCATGTACGGCAAATGTGGGAGCACGGACGATGCATTTAGGCTTTCAACCAGGCTTCAAAGCAAGGATGTTATATCACACACCGCATTGCTTGTAGCATATGCACAAAATGGTTTTGACCATGATGCCATGATAATGTTCCATGGCATGATAGATGAGAACATGAAGATAGACTCTTTTGCTATCGCCGCTGTTCTTGGGGCTTGCTCTGGTCTCAAAGCCTCAAAAGCTGGTAAAGAACTCCATGCTTATGCAATAAGGAAAGGCTTCATATCAGATATCTCAGTTCGAAATTCCTTAATTACCATGTATGCGAAATGTGCTGAGGTTCAAAAGGCATCTACTATGTTTGATATGATGCATGTTCAGGATGTCATTTCCTGGACTGCCATGCTCGCATGCTATGTACAGAATGGGTATGGGGAAGAAGCTCTCATACATTTTCGCTGCATGATTCGAATGGGACTAAAACCTGATATGTTTAGCATAACTGGTGCATTGAGGGCATGTGCCACCATAGCCACCCATGGGTCAGGTGGCCAAATACATACATGGGCGATAAAAACAGGGCTCCAAATGAACATCTCAGTGGAGAATGCTCTTGTTACCATGTATGCTAAATGTGGATGCATACACGATTCATATGGGCTATTCGAATGCATGCCCCATAAGGACATTGTCACATGGAATGCCATAATTGCAGGGTTTTCGCAACATGGGTTTGGAAAAGAGGCTCTTGCCCTTTTCAGGCATATGAAATATCAAGGCTTCCAACCTGATGACTTCACCTTCCTTGCAGTCATAGTGGCATGTAGCCATGCCGGCCTTGTTAATGATGGCATCAGGTACTTCAAATCCATGCATGAGACGTACGAGCTTGAGCCCAAAATGGAGCATTATGCATGCATGGTTGACTTATTCGGTCGAGCTGGAAGGCTCAATGATGCAAAGAAATTCATAGATTCTATGCCTATTGAGCCCGAATTGCCTGTATGGGAAGCCTTGCTTGCAGCCTGTAAAATACATGGTGATATAAGGCTTGGTAAATTAGCAGCTGTAAAAATATTAAGGCTTAGACCAGAGCAACCTTCAACTTATGCTCTTCTCTCTAACATTTATGCATCATTGGGTGAATGGGATAAAAAAGCAGAGGTTCTAACCATGATGAAAGATCAAGGAGTAAAAAAGGAACCTTCAAGAAGTTGGATTGAGATTAGAGGCATAGTCCATGGATTTGCGATAGAGGATAAGTCCCATCCTCAAACACCACAAGTGTATTCAAAGCTTGAGGAGCTCAAGATCAAGATGGAGGAAATGGGTTATGTGGCAGATACAAATTTTGTTCTTCATGATATTGAACAAGAGCAAAAGGAGTATTCGCTTCTCCATCATAGTGAGAAGTTAGCAGTGGCCTTCGGTCTTATTAGCACTGCAAAAGGGTCACCTCTCCGGATCATGAAGAATCTTAGGGTTTGTGGGGATTGTCATACTGCGATGAAACTGATTTCAAAGATTGAGGATCGAGTGATTGTGTTAAGGGACACAAATAGATTCCATCATTTTGTTCACGGGGTATGTTCCTGCCAAGATTACTGGTAACCCAAAATAAGAACAGGGTAAAAAGGTTGGCCCTCTGGGGCAGGATTCTGACAGTCGACCAACTCCAAAAAAGAGGGTTCCAGTTACCAAATAGATGTGTGATATGCTTCTCGGACGAAGAAACAATTGATCACCTACCTTTTCCTACACTGCCCGGTGGCGTCACACCTTTGGAAATACATTCTATCTTTGTTCAACTGGGTATGGGTTACCCCTCATTCGCGACCTGATCTCTTTAAGTTATCGTGCTTTTTACTTGGCCCAAAGCCGGAGTGCTCCTTTGGAAAGCTACGGTGGTGGCAACCATTTGGTCCCCATGGAAGGAACGCAACAATAGGATCTTCCAAGGGACCTACGCCCCAAACCACAAGATCTTGGGGATGATTAAAGGCTTGGTTATTTTCTGGGCCTCCAACGATAAACACTTCAAAGGGATGGTGGCTCACAATTTTCACCTTAATTGGACTAAAGTCCTCTTTTTCAAGCCCCGCAAGATCCTCCGTTCTGTCCTTTGGAGACAACCAGAGAGGGGCTCTATCAAGCTCAACTTCGACGGTTCCTCTTTGGGCAACCCTGGCCCGGCTGGGGTTAGCGGCATATTCCGAAATCACGCCGGTATCACCGCCGTTCAACATTGAAGGGGATTCAAAGAATGTTATCTACTGGGCGTCTCACTTAGCACAACCCCTTTGGGGACTTTAGCACATATTTGACGAAATTCACATTCTCTGCAGGGGTACATAGGTCTCTTGGCTCGTATCTGGAGGGAGGCCAACCGCACAGCTGACGATCTTGCTAAAATGGGTGCAGCCATGGAGTAACTGGACGCCTCTAGTCTGGTGCAGTTTTTGGTTTTCATTTATCAAGTAATGGTTGTGGTTTATGTTTGCTGTTTTTTTCTTTTTCTTTTGTCTCCCCTCTCGGTGACCAGCCCTCTTGGGCATTTTTTGTACTTGTACTCTCTCCACCATCAACACAATGTTAATTACTCTCTCTCAAAAAACAAAAGGCCCACTTTCGGATATAATGTAACCAACCATATCATTTTCTGTTTTTTTGTTTTTTAACTGCATTCTTTTATTGATATTACAAAAAATGGAAGTGAACATATCATACCTCAATTGGGATGTAAAGTACATATGCTTCAAAAGCATTAATATGATCCAGATTGTGGAACAGGTTCCATAGGTGTTCTGTAATTGCTTGGCACTTGTTCTGTAATCAGGTGTTGCAAGGATGAAGCTTCCGAGAATAGCTAGTTCCTTTAAAGATGCTTTTGTCCCTTGAGCTCTTGTCCCTGGAATGCCATGGCTGCTCTTTCCTGGTTATTGGGCTTCCACGATATGATTCATCCCAAAGTGATAGCATCATTATTTGGTCATGATATCCATGGTTTTCTGAACCATCTCTGATTCAAAAAACGCACAACTAATGCTGGAAAGCTATTTCTCACTTTAGTATTGAAAATCCCAGAACCTTGTGTACGCATGAACACAAACACAAATCACAGATATGAGATGTTTAGTTGTGGATAGGTTGATCATCCACATTCATAGAGAGAAACTAGAACTGGCTTGTACCCTGCCACTGTCATCTGAGCATATAGTGAATCCAACACTTTGCAAATCTCTATTATTCGTGGGTGCCAGGCATCATCAACAGAGAAGACATGGACATGGTCTCTAACCTCTACCCAACTGTATCCGGGTTGCTTATGCGCTCCTCTCTCTCTCATCAACTTTCTGATCCTCTCTACCTCACCCCACCTACCAGCTGCCGCATTCATGTTTGATAACAACACATAATTTGAAGTCTTATATGGCTCCAACTCAAAAAGTTTCTCAGCTGCTAATGTTCCAAGATCCAAATTACCATGAACCCTAGAGGCCCCAAGCAAAGCACCCCAAGTACCTGCATTTGGTTCTATCTTCATGCTCTTAATGAGCATATAAGCCTCCTCTAACCTCCCTGATCGACCAAGCAAATCTACCATACAAGCATAGTGCTCGGCTATAGGCTTCACTGAATTATAATCTCTCATCATGCCATTAAACAATCGTAACCCACGATCAATCAAGCCTGAGTGGCTACAAGCTGAAAGCACACCCACAAATGTGATCTCATCAGGAGCTATGCTTGCTTCCTTTTGCATCCTCTCAAAGAGCTTGATTGCATCTTCTCCAAGGCCATGTGATGCATAGCCTGCAATCAATGAATTCCATGAGACTGCATCCATTTCAACCATCTCTCGGAATGCTTGTTCTGCACAAGAAACCTTTCCACATTTTGCATACATGGCTATGAGAGCATTGCCTACAAAGAGATCAGGGAAATATCCACTTTTGATAATTAGTCCATGCACTTGTTTCCCACACTGGAGTGCCGCTAGTCCAGAGCATGCACTGAGAACACTGGCATAGGTCGCACACTCTAGCTTCTCATGCAACCTCAGCATTGACACAAAGTAATTTAAAGCTTCTATGTATAGCCCATTTTGAGTGCACCCTGAAATCACAGAGTTCCAAGAGACCACATTTTTCTCTCTCATCTCTTCGAACATCTTTTGAGCCTTTTGCATGTTGCCGATTTGAGAGTACCCTGTTATCATGGTGTTCCAAGAGACCACATCCCTATGAATCATGGTTTTGAATATACACTCTGCTTCATCCATTCTCCCACATTGTGCATAACCAGAGATCATGGTGTTGTAACAGACAACATCAGGAGAGCTTATACAGTCAAATAGATGGCGAGCTTCTTCAATTCTGGCATTTTGTACATACCCCACCATCATGGCGGTCTCTGCAACCACGCTCTTACAAGGCATTCTCTCTAGCAAAGTTCTTGCCTTTACAAGACTACCCACCTGAACAAAACCATTTATTATAGAAGCCCAAGAGAGAGAATTACGCTCCGGCATCTTAGAGAATATCTCATAGGCATCATCTATCATAGAATTATGAACATAACCTGCAATCATAGCATTCCAAGCCACAAGATTACGCTCGGGCATTGTTTCAAAGAGCTCGTGAGCCTTTTCAGTATCCCCAGCTTGTGCATAACCGGTAAGGAGGGTGACCCATGAGACCACGCTCCGGTGTGGCATCTTATCAAAGAGCTCGTGAGCTTTGTCCATACTTCCCTCCCTAACCAATGCATTGAGTACCAAATTCCATGAAACTCCATCTTTTTGGGGCATCTTTTCAAAGAGAAAGAGAGCCTCTTTGGCCTCCCCATATCGCGAATATCCCGAAAGCATTGTGTTCCATGAGAAAACATCCTTTTGAGGCATGGTATCAAAAAGCTCTCGAGCTTCTGTGAGCCTGCCATTTCTAGCATAGCCAGAGACCATGGCATTCCATAAAGGAATGTCGTGATTTGGGGCCATCACAAAAAGCTTCTTAGCCATACCCAGTTGGCCATTATTAGCATAGCCTGTGATCATCAAAGTCCATGTGTATGCGTCTCTCATGGGCATGGCATCGAAGAGAGAGGACGCCTCTTTGACATGGCCATGATTCATGTATCCTGATAACATGGCATTCCATGATACGATGTTGCGTGATGGCATACGAACAAAGAGGCTGCGAGCATCAGACAGTTTGCCACTCTTAGAGTATGCAGATATCATTGCATTCCATGTAACCGTGTTTTTGTGAGTCATTTTTTCAAATAATGCGACTGCATCCCGTAGCCTGCCGGCTTTGGTATAATTGGTGATCTTCAGGTTTTGAGAGAAGAGGAAGCTCCCCCCACCTGCTGCCACTCTCAGTTGATGGGCCGCCATTGGGGTTTATCTTTTTTGTTTAGGCAAAAACGTTAGGAGTTGTGTCTCTTAATTGTGCCTTCCTGAGGAGAACAGAGAAGGTTCGACTCATTGGCAATGTTTCTCTCTCTTTACTGTTTACTGTTTACTGTATTACTAAATACCAGGACTCGTTATGGTTTCCCTTATATTTAATCAAGAGGAACTCAAGACAGCCCAAACTCCTAAATAACAGAGAGAGAGAGAGATGCATGTACTGATAGACCACGAAAGAATGACTTAAAAGAACCCAAATGTTTAAATGAGAGAGAGAGGCGCCAAATTCTAGAGAGAGATAGAGATGAATGTACTGCTATATTCCAGGACCAACTGAAACAGTGATAAGAACCTACAGCGAGAAGAACCCAAAGTAAGAGAGAAACCAAAATCTTGACAGGTTATAAACTATGGGGTGTCTATAGAGAACCAATTGACTTAAAATGCAAGACCGCGAGATAGAGAGAATCCACAATGCCTCCTGATAAATAAGAGAGAACCCAGATGCACTTGCCAATATTCCAAGGCCAGGATCAGCAAACTCGACTCAACATCCCCAAAAGACCTGCCACTCATATTCCATGGACTCTCCCTCTACCGCCCCCGCCCCAACTGCCTCGACTCTTACACTCTCTCATTCTTTTTCTACCAAACCCTCCACTCTCTCTCAAGCAGGCAAGGCAGGCCCACGCCCTCTTCACAGTCTCTGGCCTCCATCGCTTAGTCTCCGCAGCTGCTCGCTTGATCACCATTTACTCTCTCTGCAACGACCTCCACTCTTCGAGCCTCCTCTTCTTCAACCACCCCACAAAAAACACATTCCTCTTTAACACAATTATTCGAGCTCATACCAATGGTAATCAGCCAACCCAAGCTTTCTCTCTCTACAACGAAGCAATCCGAAGAGGCCTAAAACCAGATGATCACACTTTTCCTTTCCTCCTTAAGGCCTGTGCTGACTCTTTCTCTCTCCAAAAGGGTAGAGAGATCCATGGTTCCATTACAAAACTTGGGTTCAATTCAGATGTTTATGTAGGAAATACGCTTTTGGCCTTTTACTCGAGCTTGGGCAATGTTAGAGAAGCACTACAAGTCTTTGATGAAATGACTCTAAAAGATATTGTTTCTTGGAACACCATTATTCGTGGTTATGCTCAAAATGGTCATGGCCATGAGGCTCTTCAAATGTTCTCAGAATTGCAAGGGACAAGCCTGAGGCCTAATGAAGTTACAGTGGTTAGTGTCCTTCCTGTTTGTGCTTTGCTTGAGGATTTACAAATGGGTATAAAAATACATGAATTTGTAATGGGTTCAGGCTTGGATTCACAGTTAAATGTATGTAATGCTCTTGTTGATATGTATGCTAAATGTGGAGACACTGTAGCTGCTTATAATTTATTGGGTTCCAATGCTGAGAGAAATGTTATCACATGGAACTCTATCATCTCTGGTTTTGCTCAAACGGGCCTTGCAATTGAGGCACTGCAAATGTTCAGAGAGATGATACTTGATGGCCAAAAACCCAACTCAATAACAGTTACTAGCTTGCTTCCATCATTGGCTCAATTGCGTTTTCTGCCTTTGGCAAAGGAATCCCATGCTTTTAGCCTGAGAATTGGTGCTGAAACCGATATTTTTGTGGTGAATTCTCTTATTGATATGTACGCAAAATTGGGTTTCCCGGAAGAAGCTCGAATTTTGTTTGATGGGTTGGTTGTAAGGAATTTGGTATCTTGGAACGCTATTGTTGCAAATTGTGCACAAAACAGCTTAGAGGTGGAAGCGATGAGTCTTGTTCGAGAGATGCAGGCTAATGGAGAGTGCCCGAACTCTGTAACTCTAACAAATGTTCTCCCTGCCTGTTCACGATGGGCTTCCATAAAACATGGAAAGGAGATTCATGGCAAAGCGATTCGCTCAGGCTACAGCAGTGACATCTTTGTTTTCAATGCTGTAATGGACATGTATGTGAAATGTGGATACATAGGTCTAGCCAGACTAGTTTTTGATAAATCTGAAAGAGATTTAGTCTCCTTCAATATATTGATCATGGGTTATTCTCAGAGTTTCCATGCCTTAGAAGCTCTGCAATTGTTTTCTGAAATGGAGCTGGAAGCAGGCCTTAAACATGACACAGTTTCCTTCATGGGTGCCCTCTCTGCTTGTGCCAATCTGAGTGCCATTAAGCAAGGGAGAGAGATTCATGGCTGTGCAATAAGGAAATTCTTCGTATCTCATATCTTCGTGGCCAATTCTCTACTTGACATGTATACAAAAAGTGGGTGCATGGAAATGGCTAAGCGGCTTTTTGATAGAATCCCCGACAAAGACTTGGCAACATGGAATACGATGATATTGGGTTATGGAATGCAAGGAGAGTTTGAAGTTGCAGTTGATCTTTTTGATCAAATGGGAGTAGAAGGGATGGAATATGACTCTGTCTCTTTTGTTGCAGTCCTCTCAGCTTGCAGCCATGGTGGGATGGTAGATAGAGGTAGAGAATACTTCAATTTGTTGCAATCTTTTAACATAAGACCAACACAAATGCATTGTGCATGTATGGTGGACCTTCTCGGAAGAGCAGGCCTGATGCAAGAGGCTGTGGAATTTATAAAGGGAATTTCTTTTGAGCCAGATGCCAATGTGTGGGGTGCATTGTTAGGGGCTTCAAGGGTTCATGGAGATGTAGAAATGGGAGAATTGGCAGCGAAGCATTTGTTTCAGCTTAAGCCTGAGCACTCGGGTTATTATATTTTGTTATCTAATATGTATGCTGAATTGGGGAGGTGGGATGATGCAAAGAGAGTGAGAAAATTGATGAGGTCGAGAGGGGTGAAGAAGGATCCAGGGTGTAGCTGGATAGAGGTGGGTAATAGGTTGCATGCATTTCTAGTGGGACAAGATGCAGGTGAGGAGGAGAGGCTGATGGGATCTGGGTTATTAGAGTATGGTTAAACTATGTAAAAGGAGAATTTAATGTTATTTTAATTTTGATTTATGGAGACTGTTGTATATTACTAGTCTGAGGGGGAGAGATCTTGGGCTGAATAAGCTGGAGAACTAGTTTAAAAGGTTTTGAAAAAGCTGTTTCTTTCTATAACTGTTCGCAGAAGATCGTCTTCAAGATTTGTGGACCAACTTGGAAGATTTAGATGAGAGTCAGTTCGGCTCAAAAGGAATGTAGAAGCTTCATGGAAGAATCGGAAACGTGGATTAGGATTTCCTTGATTTACCCTTCATGAGAATTTGGAACCTGTGTAAGCGGTGGTGTTTCACCTTCAGCATTTGGTAGCTAACTCCTTAACAAATACTGGAACTCCAAGAGTATGAGAAATAAAGGACAAAGTCAAGGACCTTGGTTCATGGTTAATTTTCATATATATTCCTTTTGCAATGCTAAGTGACAATATAAGTTTCATTCATTGATTATTTTATTTTCATTAAATCTTCTAGGAAAAGAGATTTTTAGAAAGCAGTTCCACGTCTATTGAGTGATGGCCACGAGCCTAAGGATCTTAATAGGTCCATTTATGATCAAAGGGAATAGCTCACAATATTTACATCCTGTTGACTTTTCATCTTTCTGACAGTTATCCAGTTATTAAACTGCAAATATTACATACCCCCTCCTTCATTATTTACATTCATAAGAAAGATGAGAAGTCAAGAGGATGGTATTTTTTGTAACTACCTGCATTTTTGTCAGCTTCCTCAATTATTTTGTTTCACAGTGGATATATAGCATTTTTTGTAACTAACTCACCACCTTGGTGATTTTTGTATACTCCCTCTTTTGGGGGCTATGTTTTCTACTGTCTTTCTTCCCCTTAATATAAGTCAAATTTTCTCAAAAAAAGAAAAAGAAAAAAAAAGAATGAAACGATTTTTTAATTTTAAACAGAATTCAAAGGTTCCATTGCTAAACATTACATTAGTTTGTGTCCAACCAGAGCTGCATGGAGATAATATCAATGATAAGATTCAAGATGAAGAAATGAGCTTTTTTTTTGAGAAAAGGTTAACTTAAAGATGAAGAAGTGAGTTGTTTTCATGAAATTACGATGTTGATTAGTCATAGTGGATGGAAGGCTCGCAAAGAAGCCATACATCAATCTTTAAAGGCCCTACCATATTTCACGAACATACTTCCAGAAACATATAACTAAAACACAAAAAGAAAAAGGAGAAACTAGGTTAGGATGCAGTATCTATTTATGTATTTTTATCTATGTGGAACCATCAAGTCCTTACCACCAAATTCAGTATTGATAGGTTATTAGCAAATCATTTAGTGCCATTTGAAGATTTGTTGAAAATTTATAATTGCTACAATGTGAACACAGCCAACAAAGATAAGGCCACCTCTGATTTTGTTGCAGCCACTTACAAGAATCAGATGGCTTTCAAAGCAGTCCGCTGAGTATATTGACACAATTTATTCCTCTTAGCTCATCTTCTGTTGCTGATGCAGATGGCTAATCCTTTATCCATTCCTCAAATTCCCCCATTAAATAGGTAATCAACAACCACCATCTTTATCTGATCAAGATGAGGCATCTCAACATTCAAAACTTTTTAAGTCAAAATGCCCAATTCATTCTGCAATATTATTCTTCCAATAATTTTGATATCAACTGCAAGTTATCTGGGTTAGCAGCATGACAATAACCAAATATTCTTGCACTTTACAAGTAAGATTCAACTTGTAGATGTTTCACGGTATTTTACATTACTCTATCCTGGTGAAATAGCATTTCTAATTTGCTACAACCTCAAAGATTGGATCAACACTCGGCAACCATTCTCTTAAGGTTTGGCCTCCACTTTCGAATGTTATTCTCTTATTCATAAAATCCAACCTTGAATTTTCAGTAAAAGTCCCATAGCCCAAGATTATGTTGAAGAATACTTTCTTTACTTTTTCATTATTGGGTGCGTAGTTCTTTTATCATTTCCAAAGTTTCAACTGGATCCTTGAGAAGCATCACCATGCATCCCTGCAAGAACATTCCCCATTACTGAAATGGTGAAACCTATTGGAGTCCCTCAAAATGATAGAACGATTAGAGACACGTGATACCAACTTTATGAACAAATGGCAATCACCACATACACGAATGTTCTTCATTATCCTTATTGGTATCCCATGAGGCTTGCTGATCAACCCAAATGCGAGGGCCAGCTTCTCGCTATGGTAGCATATTGATTCAAGCTTCTCTCTCTCCCCCACATCTTGTAAAACAAAGTTCGTATCATGAACATAACCAGCTTCCCTCAATTCCTCAACCAGCCTTCTCAATTCTCTATAAATCATTTGGGTTTGTGGATGGGTCCTATCCTCTGCCAAGAAAGTGTGAACCTGGTTATTGATCTCGATTGAGCTATAAGCTGGAGATTTCTTCACATTCCTATCCTTCATAAGCTTCCTTATAGAGGCAACATCACCCCATCTCTCACATGCTGCATACATGTTTGATAACATTATGTAAGGCCCTGAATCTTGGGGATTTAGCTCAAATATATGCCTTGCTGCAACTTCTGCAAGCTCGATATTGCCATTAATCTTGCAAATTGAAAGCAAAGTAGACCAAATTATGTAATTGGGTTTGTTGGGCATGCTCATAATTAACTCCATTGCTTGCTCAAGCTTGCCAAAATGACCGAGAAGGTTGATTATACAAGCATAGTGATCAGGGCTCGGCGCCATGCCATGTAATTCACTAATTGAATGGAAGTACCTGAGCCCTTCATCGAGCAAGCGTTCATGACCGCAAGCTGAGAGCACACCAACAAAGGTAATATCATCGGGTTTTATATGAGACTGTAACATCTTCTCATAAAGCACTATGGCATCCATGTCTCGCCCATTCTGAGCAAAACCTGTGATCATTGCATTCCAAGACACCACATTTCGAACGCGCATTAATTCGAACAAAACCCATGAATCCCCAACCTCTCCACACTTGGCATACATATTCAGAAGCGCACTTGATACAAGCAAATCTGATTGAAACCCGATTGCCATGGCTTGAGCATGGATTGCCTTACCAATCTCTACACATGCCAATCCAGCACAAGCACTAACTACACTAGATAGAGTGAAGCTATCAGGCCTAACACTTGAACCCAACATCTTAACAAAGAGTTTCAAAGCCTGACCATAAACCCCATTCTGCACATAACCCGATATCATTGCAGTCCAAGACACCCCATCCCTCTCATTCTCAGTCATCCCATCAAACAAGTCGCTAGCCTCCATGACAAATCCAAGTCTCAAATATGCCGTAAGAGCACTAGACAAAGTGATAGCATCTGGCTGAACTCTATATTTCTTCATTTCAAGAAACACATTGAGAGACTCCCTGGGTAGAGAGTTTTTCAAATAAGCAGCAATCATGGCATTCCAAGAAACCACATTTCTTTGAGGCATTTCATCGAAAATTTGACGAGCCGCTTTAATGCCACCGCACTTTGCATACATCCCAAGAAGGGCATTAAGAACGAATGGGTTCATTGGGGCCAAGCCGTGAACGAGCCTTGCATGCACCTGGCGACCGAGCCATGGGTTCGAAAGGCTCGAGCACGCGTTAAGTGCTTGAACATGGGCCCGCGCACATGGCTTGGGCATGTCGATGAAGCATTGCAAGGCCTCCTCAAAGTGGCCGTGAGAGATAAGAGAAGCCATGGTGGAGTTGCAGGGAAGTTGGGTTCTTTGGAACGTTTCATCGAGGAGTTGGCGTGCAAGGCGTGTGGTGGCTCGCCTTGTAAACATGAGTTGGGGTTTTCTTGATTTGGGTTTGTTTTAATGGCGGCCAACATAGCATTTTTGGATTAGTTGCAGAGATCTTTGGGACTTGTATGCGTTTGGTGCGGAGACAGAGAAGGACTTGAAGTTGAGCTAGTTGCCGTGTTTCGCATGTGTAATAGCAAAACAGAAAGCTACCTCCATGTCCTCTCATGGCCAATTCGTAGCTCTGCTTCCATTACACCACCCAAGAGCGCATGTAAAACGCTCCCGCGGGAGCGTGCTGTACACTTATTCCATCGGGTGAAAGTGGCACATGCGAGGGCTTTTCTTTCTAAATCGTGAGTTTTTAGATCCACTTGATAATTGCCATTATTATTTTTGAGAAAAAGAAGAAAATCGGATTTTGAGTTTTTCAAGACTTACATCTTTTTTCCCCAAAATTGAACGGTCTCAATTTAATCTTGATATATTATTTTTTAAGGTAATATATATAGTATAATTTAGAAATTGTTCTTTTTGGATAAGTCGATTGGTTGAAGAGGTTACATTTCAAATTTGAGGTCGGGAAAATATTTCTTAAACATTTTTTAATCGAGGTAGTAAATAGACAAAATGCTGGTTATATTAAATTTGATACTGATTTATAGAAAAGTCAAGTTCTACACCCATGTAATAACTTTATTAGAGATCCGTATCAACTTTAATGGTGATCCTTTGAGGTCCTACACATATGGGTGTAAAAGGATCCTATAGGATCATTACTCATTATATAAATAATGAAGTCGTTTATATAAAATGTCATTCTCATACTATAGAAGTAAGGCACACTACTTGAAAAGGTTGAGTCGATGCTGAAAATTCCTTCAATCGATGTTGAGATGGATGAATGCAGTAGATATGAGGTTATTAAGATGGATGAGTGACAAGACAAAAATGGATAATATTCGAAATGAAACCATTCAAGATAATTTAGGTATGGCACCAATTAGCGATAAAATGAGAAAGAGTAGACTTAAGTGGGCTGGCTATGTATGGTACCGACCAAGTACAACACTTGTTATGATGTTCGAGTTAGTTCAAGTGGAATGACTTAAAAGGGCAAGGGGTAGACCCAAAAAGACGTGGTTGGAAGTAGTTTAAAAAGACATTGGGACTTATGGCCCCACAAGCTCATTGCCCACAATCTATGGTAGGGACTCATGCTCGGCTTATCAAAACGATCTAATATATGGCTCTAGACTCTCAGGTTACAGTAGGTTACTGGCGCACTCTTATGAGATGGGCTCATGTGGAGGCGGAGGTCCTCTCTAGGCACATGTATATTTTTCTTTCAAGCGAATCATCTATGAAAGAGTTGATTTCCATTTACGGCTTTATATGCACATACTATGAGATGATTCGATATCAAGGATTTTGCATATGGTATCTGAAAACCTAACATTCTCATACATGGCCATTGCTCTTAATTACTCGAGGTTTTATCATATTCTAGGTTTCGCGGTGTGCTGGCTAACATGCTGTCATGAGATACTAAACAATCCGACCTTGACAATAGATAACTCTCAACCCTCTCGATACATTCTTCTCACGCTCAAGTCTTGTGACATAGGGTTTTTTTACTCATAATCATATTTTACAAGATCCTAGAGTTATATCGCTCTCGTTAACTCCCAGTGCACAGAAGAGCTTCCAACGGACTCATCACGGATAAAAAATATAAAAAATGGATGGCTTCTTTCTTTCTACTTATTTATGCATAACAAAGCATGGGCTATGAATTATTGCTATGTAGGGTTTAACCCGAGACCGTGCATGTCTAGTAATACAAGTACCGGACGATGAAAACAGAAACCGTCGGTGCAAATTTAATAAAACAAACATTAATGCAATGTGTGTTTCATTTGTACGATCTCCAAGGTGTAAACCTTTTACTGTCTATTTCAAAATTTTAAATATATTTTTCGTGTTCTAATTATCATAATTGTTTCTTCCGCATCAATTATGAGCAAAGAACATGGGCTAGGTAAGTTAGCCATTTGGGACAAAATTTGGAAGGTCTATATAATTTGCAAGTCAGATAAAAAACCTAATTTATTCAAGAGTTGTTTTTAGGGTCATAGAGTCGCCCTAGAATGACATATATCCCATTCTTGTAATTATAATCCCAAATAAACTCTCAGGTGTATAAAAAGGTCATGTACACCATCCGTGTTAAAAGAAAATATTGTTGAATACCCTCCTTACACTTGTCATTTTCAAATTATAATATTTGTTCGTCTTTTTTGTTCTTCTTATGACCCGTTCCAAAGCCTAAAAAAGGTGTTGCAATTATTCAAGTGGCTTAATAAGTGTCTTTAAAAGGGGAATGCGCAATTTTTTGCACAAGGTTTCAAAATTTGTCCATGTCCTTGTACGGCGGAGTTCTTGTAAACGAACTTGGGAAAGAAAGAGAAAAAAAAAACTTGCGAAAACAAAAGAGTATTGAAAAATATAGAATTTAAGTTTTTTTTAAAATTAATGTATAAATATTTTATATATAATTTTGATATTTTTTATGACGATTGCGAGTTTTTCTTGCAAGTTCCATTTATATTTTTCCATTTTTTGTGTTTTTTTTCTCATTGTTTCATAATTTTTCTAAATCTGTCTTTATATATTTTTGAAAAAAATATAAAAAAGCCTCTTACAATATCACTAAAATTATCAAAATATTACAAATTACACTTTAATGTATCCTTTTAAATTTATATATCAATCAGGTACGTCTTCAAAATAATTGTTGAAGAATTTCCAAATTGAACCTATTCGGGTAAGGGAAGCTGAACAATTAATGGTGTTTTCATAATCATACCTCAAGGAAGCCTTAACCAAATGATAATTGGGATAAAAGTATCAAAATACCCCTAGTTATTGTGTCTTCCCAACATCAAACAAGGGTGATTTGAAAATTGATAATTATTTTCTAGTGATGTACCTAATTGACATCAAAATTTAAAAGCAAATCCTTAATATACTTTGTAATCTTTTGACTCCTTTAGTGATCTTTTAGCAGGTTTCAACCTGTTTTTTGACATTTTTCCGATATATTTTTAACATCTTGCTAGGACTGTTATTGTTGTTTGTAATTTACTTTGGTTTCTACTATATTTAACTTTTAACAAATTTCTTATAAATTTTTTTTTTTTTTTTTGACAAGGTTAAAAACTTTTATTGATCGAGTGTTGACAAAGCATCAGATTACAAATTTGGAATCAAGACATTAGACACAGAAAAAGAGGACATAGAGGGTCCATGCTTGGCTAATCGATCAGCTGCATCATTGACATCACGGTAGACATTAGGCTTATAAACTACTCGGGTGAATTCACTCCCTTGGTTACTCAGCTTGGTTAGACCTCAATTCTACAACCCCGAGCTGAGTAAATGAACCTTATTTTACTGAGTAAAAATATTTAGTTGTTTTTTTTTTTAGTTGACAAAGGTTGAAAACTTTTATTGATAGAGTGCTAACAAAGCATCATATTACAAATTTGGAATCAAGACATTAGACACAAAAAAAGAGGGCATAGAGATTCCATGCTTGGCTAATCGATCAGCTACATCATTGACCTCACGGTAGACATTGAGCTTATAAACTACTCGGGTGAATTCACTCCCTTGGTTACTCAGCTCGGTTAGAGCTCAATTCTAGAACCCCGAGCTGAGTAAATGAACCTTGCTCCTTTGCCTCAAAAATTTATGACAGGGCTTTTGGGTGCCTAGAGCTGCAGAATTATTATAGTATGGGTGTGGTTTGTATAGAGCCTAGGCTCTAAACAATCAAATTAGAGCACACATTCAAATAGTATCGAGAAATGTGGTTTCTAATATTGAAAATCTTTTTGATAGCCTTAAATATATTTTCATATTTATTTATAAAATTTAAGGCTTCAAAAATTGTGTAGATCAACATATCCATGAAAACTTCAAAATTGATGGTCCAAAAATGTACTACAAAATACACTATTTTCAAAAATTGAAATCCATTTTTTTCTCGTGTCCATGTATCTTGATGTCGAGATGAACAATTTGAAGATATTTGAGCATCAAAACAACCTCTTCTAGTGAAATTTTGTAGTTAAAACTTTGAGATAGGCTTAAATATGATTGTTTAGAGCCTCGGCTCTATATAAATTTTTCCCTTTAGTATTGCCCTCTACTTCAATCTCCAAATGTTTTAAAGGCATGTTCCATTAAATGGAGCAACACATTCTTATTCATTGTCGTTGTAGCATTGATGTTCTCCCTCCTCTTTGGATTTGTAACGAAAAACGAGTTGAATCTTACCTCAATCCACCTTGTCGCTACGTTAAAGGTGAGAACTGTTTCCTTCCATATAAAAAGAAATAAAAAAGATATGTTCATCTGTTGGTCTCTTCCACACAAACTTCAAAGGGTTACGACTCTTCAGAATCAATCAAATGTAATATGTCAATGTCTAAGGGCACATTTAGTACACGTGAAAATACTTCTATGGAAGTATTTTTAAAGACATATTTGGTATGCGTGAAAATACTTCTGTGAAAATATTTCTTATGAAAAAACTCTTTATTTGATTAGGATGGGATTTTTTCCACCCCAATTGGCTACCAAATGGTATGAAAAAAACATACGAGGATTAATTGGTATGTAAAAACTCACACCTAATAACATAAGGGAGTTTTTTCATGTGAAAATATTTCATATGAAAAAACTCTTTATTTGATTAGGATGGGAGTTTTTTCATCCCAATTGGTTACAAATTGGTATGAAAAAAACTCATGAGGATTAATTGGTGTAAAAAAACCCACACTTAATAACATGAGAGTGTGAAAAAACCCACACTTAATAACATGAGAGAGTTTTTTCACGTGAAAATACTTTCACAGAAATATTTTCACTTATATTAAAATTGCCCTAAGTTGGGTGAGTTAGCTCGAGTTTTACAGCACTCAGGCAATTCAGTATAGTAGTCACAAGAGTGCTGTAGAGGTGCCTGGACTCTGAGTGTGGCACTACTATTTACCAGAACAGGGTTGCAGAAGATGAGTAACTCGACCAAATCTGATTCAAACCGGCTGAGTTTTAAGATACCGGGTAAGAAAAGAGTAGGTTTCCCAGGACTAGGACTACGTTTTTGAAAACCTTGAACTTGCTCATGCAGACCGATTGCCTGACTGCTCGAAAAACCCGAGAGCATTGTATAAAAAATTTGTCTGATAAGTGAAACCCCACAATGCAATCTCTCTTTGCTCGTCAATGGCTGAATTTCCCAAGTTCGATTACTAAAGGGGAGTTTTCGAGCCGCTAATGTTCTCCACCCCATTTGGAATAGCACAAGAGCAATTCTTGAGCAATGGTGGTGCTTCTCTCCCTACTATGCTAGCGTGAGAGAGAATCTCAAGCGGATATTGTAATTTTCAATCCATCAATAAAGTTATATTCAGATTTTTAGGCACATTCAGCATATATTCTGAACCTTTCGACCTTCTTTTTCTCTATCGTTAAACTTGTTTCCCTGCCATGACAGGGAGCCAAGAGCGCAATTCGTCAAACTTGTGATTCTCTCCCTCTCAATGTTTTAAAAGTTCAGGTGGATGGATCTTTTATTGGACCAGTTTGGATTAGCTTATTTGAATAGGCCGACTCTATAATTTCTTAAAAAAATAAAAAATTTAAAAATAATAAAAATTAAAAATGTTGTATAGCAACATCTTTCCTATGTTTCTTTGAAGTTAAAACTTTTAGTCTTCAAAAATTAAAAAGATACATAGGAAACATGGAGTATTTGATACATTAGTAGAGTTCATTCCATATTCCATCCGAGACGAGAATCGGCCGGTCACACTCTAATCTCGATCTGGATTGGCAATTTTTAAAATCCGCCTCCCTCACATGGTGATCCATTCACCATATATTATTCTTGTATGCCTAGTTATCCCTAGCAACTAGGGCATAAAAAAATGTCATCTGACGCTCATTTGTGAGCTTTTGCTGTTTCACCTAAAGTAGAATGTTCTTCTATCCTTTCTACATTTTACTGATAAATACATGATACCTAAGTTCTATGATATTTATTGTTTTCTTGGCAAGCCTACCTCCACCTGTATTAACAGTCTTCATTGCCATTCTAAAACAATATAGATCCTGAATGAAATGACAAACCAAATATCAGAATCACTCGGTTGATTTGCTCAATACAAGTTTAAGTGATTTTCAGAGAAATTTAAACAGAAGAACTCCCAAATAAATTATGCAATTTATTGAACATACAAATAAAATATGCAACTTACTGAACATTTGATTTGTTTATTCTTTTTTACCACGGTCATCATTCTTGGTAGGCTGACAACCCATATGACGGTTACTTGTGCCTACTTTACTCCCATATTATGTCAGTCTTCCAATGTAATAAATAACAAATATTCAAGCTCCATATAACCACTCAATAGTTATCATGGAATAGTAATAGAATATAAATCATACCTGATTGCCACAAAATAAATTAAACATAGAACATAGTGATAGTACTTCCATTTACATTAGTTATAGAACGTATACAAAGGTAACAAATGAGTGCTGGAATTCAAGCTCAGGAGGGATGGAGGGAATACAGCATGGTGGGAGGATGGATGATGCTGTAAAAGAATTACTGTGATCAAAACGGTGTAGAGGGCGGCCATAAATTGCTTTCTAAATATTTAAAGCCTTGCAAGGTCAAGAAAAACAACATGACTACCTATTATTTGCGAGAGCAGGCGACCCGTTTGATCTTATAGAAAATCGAAAGCACAGGGAGGATAGCGCCAATACAGTCTAATAGAATTTGAGGCTCTCAATCCATCTTGTTGCACGTTTCTTGTTTGGATATTCTTGAAGTGGGTAATAATGGAAGCCTTCCATTGCGAATCCTTTTCTCTCAAGACAAGCCATTAAGGGGCGCATACAGTGATGCATAGAGAAGAAGCGCAAAGAGTGATAGACAAATAGAGTGAAAATAAAGGACTTGAAGAAAAGAGAGAGAGAGAGAGAGAGTAGTGGAGTGCAAGAAGAAACTGATTAAGAGAGAGATGTTGAGATGTTACGAAGCCATGGGACTGCAAAAAGAACAAGTGAGAGAACAAAGCTTTTGCATAAAAGTAAGAGAGGGAGAGAGATGTTAGGAAGCCATGGGACTGCAAAAAGAACAAGGGAGAGAACAAAGCTTTTGCATAAAAGTAGTGACAGTGATGCTATCTATAACATGGAGAAAGAGAGGGAGGGAGGGAGAGGGGGGGGGGACAGAGGAGCAGCTGGGTAGAGTGGAAAGGAGAAGAAGATTAATGTATGTTTCTTGAGTAGTCGAAATCAACAACCCATTTCAAGAAAGGCAGGATTGGGGGAGAGGCCATTCGTCACAGATGCACAGTGTACAACCCCTGTAACATACAGCAGCAGACCTTGACTTCACCTTTGCCCTAATCATTTACAGAAAATACCAATTACATCCTTATTCTGATCACAGCCTGATAACGTCCCACATCAATGCCCATATATTCTTATTCTAATCACATCGTGAAGGCGTCCTTCTCGAGTTTGTTCCTTGCATCAACTTCATGCACTACGTCATATTTCCATTATGGGTGGGTAAACCAGGAAAGCTGTAAAGGTGGAACCCGGCCAACCTTGGCCCTCGCCCAGTCTTCGCCCTCGTAAGGCTGACTTAAGTAGTTTCATCGCCTTTTCAAATCATAGTCATCAAAAACGTAGTTTTTTTTAGTTAATTGGGGTTGGCTATATAAGTCATGGTTTGTCATTGTATTTTATAAATAGTTATATTCTTAGTGAGGTCATAAACCTTTTTATGAACCCTTGTCAATTTTTCACCGCAACTGGGTGGCACTGCGGCGTGTCGCTTCTAAGGAGTTCCCTAGTTAACTCATGCTTATTTCTCATTGTACTCAATTCTCGGTACAACGTGTTGTTTCTAGAAAACGTCCTAGCATAAATAGATATTGTAAGTTTATGGTAAATGATAAGTTTTAGTAAAATTTTACATTGGTTGTCTATCTAGCACAACTCAAAATATTTACCCAAACATGAGATGGATTAAGGGAAAGTTTAATATCGTTACCTTTCTTAGACCTACCACAATTTGTAGCTCAGGCCCTATTTTGTGGGGCTGGGCCAACCCAATGCCAACCATAGAAAGCTATCCTATAAAGAAAGATAGCATACGAATCTTTTAACTCGTTTGCATCATAATTACCTCCACCTATTAAATGTAGAATTAGGCGGCGTGAGATGATCGCCGGGGATAGGCGATTTTTTTAGAAATATTTTATGACACATGTAGTAATTAGATTTTATGTGTAACTGCTATTAATGATTGTGACATTGTACGAAATATATTATGCCAATTTCATACCATTTTTTACGTGGTAATGGCAATTATCGCCCATATAATCATAGCAAATAAGGCATTGAATCAATAGTTTGATGGTGATTAAGGGAGAGCATGATATTTGATTCACACAATGCAATGTTTGCTTTAAACCCCAAACCAACGACAAGTTATGATGGCCCTCTTGACCGTATTGTTTCCACGATCACATTGATAAGTTACAACTTCACTTTGAAAAATGAAAAGAAGAAAAGAAAAGTGAAAAACAATTAATGAAAATGCATTTGGGGGAACATGATAACCATGACAGGACCCATGCAAATATGTTAGATGACACTACAGAGTTTCCACTCCCATTTTGCTTCCACTCACTTAACTGGTGCTGCAAATATCGAAGTATATGTAGAATAACCCGAGGGCTCTTTTAATCTGACGTGATGCACAACTGGAGGTACAACCTATGAGGGCTAGGTAGGCCTGCCAATGGTCAGAGCCTGCCCGCAGGCTTCCGGGCAGGCCCGCTAACGGGCTGCAAGCATGCCTCGGGCCAAGCCTCTGGTTAGCCCATTAATGTCTCGCTTAGGCCCAAATAAAACCCAGTCCGTCCCATTTAATATTACTTTTTTTTTAAAAAAATAAAAGCTTCATTGTACAAAATTTTAATGTGTATAGTAAGGTAAATATATATATATATGTATTAAAATATTTTTTAAAAATTTAAACCATTCTCTCTCTAGAAACACAATATCTCTTCTCTATCTAAAAACCAATTCTCTTTTTCTAAAAATCCCCCTTGATATTCAATCTCTCTCTAAAAACCCAATTTTTTTCTAAACTTTACTATTTTTCTCTCTAAAAACCAAATCTCTCTCTAAAAACCCAATTTCTTTCTAAAACTCACTCCTCTAAAAACCAAATATCTCTCTGCTTATAAAAACCCAATATGTCTTCTCTACTTCTCTTTCCATCTCTAAAAACTCTCTCTAAAAAGCCAATATCCCATTCTCTCTCGAAAAAACCCTCTAAAAAAAGTGAATTCAATTTGAAAAGCTCAACGGAAATTTAGAGGAATTTTGCTGATAACATGTTTTATGTATTATTTCCAAAAAATCTAATCCAAGCCCAATCAAAGGCAATTCCCAACTTTCATTGGCAATTAAAAGATCAATCAAACTGAAAGTTCCCAAGAACCCGACAATTATTTTCCAACTCCACCCAAAGCTTCTTCCCATGCTCGAGTTCACATATTCACAGTAGGCAATCACATGGGAAATGTAAAAAAGATAAACGGCCGCCAATTGACTACACCAGCCCAATACAGATTACATCTTCAACCATGGACTTGTAATGTAAGAGATGCCTAAGAATAAAACAGAAACAAGAAACAAGAGAAATCCTTCTATGGGGCTGCTTTAAAAACAAGTTGCTTACCTACACACCAACTATGAGAAAGATCCATGTTTTATTAATTCTATATGGAAACCATTTATTAATTCTATTTTTCTCGTCCTAAATGGCAGAATTCACAGCTTTTCAAAGGCCTTTTCTATGTTAGTGAGAAGCAAAGATCAATTTCTAAATGGGAAAATCAGAAATCAAGTACTTAATTAATCATGCAAAAAGTAATTTAAGTATGAATCAATAGTGTTTTTTATGCATATTTCAATTCTAGGATATCAAATTTCCTGGCCCGGGCCTCTATACACTTTTCTTGCTTATCAGGCCAGGTTGTTGCTAGGCTTATTCCAGGCCGGGCCAGCCCAAAACAGTTCCAGGCTTTCCCGGGCCTTAGGCCCGGCTGGACTGGGCCCTATCTATTCGCAGCCCTAGGGCTAGGGGTATCAAAATTGTTGAAATTTAACAAATAATTCAAAAAAATTGTAAATAAATATTACATCTTTAGCTAAATAATTTTTTTATATATAAAGGGTTTTGTTATGGTGCTCACACTAAAAAATATTTTATAATTGTATTCAATAAATTTTTGATACTTATACCTTTATTTTGTAATATAATATTTTTTTAATAAGAGTATTTTTTGTCATTAAGATGGATGTAATATCATCCACACGACTAATGACATCACCTACATAGAGCATTAAATGCCATTAGTGTATTCTATATGGATGATGTCATATTCCATGTATATTATATTACACACCTCCTAATTATCAAAAATACGTTCACAAAATTTTTTTTTATGTATAAAATAATAATATATAAGTATCCAAAATTTGTTTAGTACCATTATAAAATGTTCATATAGTGTGAGCACCCAAATATAACTCATATTCAAAACTCCAATCAATGGAGTGAACAATCCTCCTTATATCTCCATGTGCGATAGTGGGCTTGATGATTTGGATGGGTCCGAATCAATGATACAAAATACGTTAAAACTAAAAGTTTAAAAATTAAAATAAGAATATATAGGAGATTACGGGTACTTAAGAAATCATTAGATAAACTTAGAAAAAACAAAGTGAAAAATATAAAAGGGTCAACTTTTGGGGGACTGAGTCACTATTGACTCTTTCCCATAATCAGTTTAGCCCCAATCACCAGGTCTTGTGACTAGTGTTTGAAAAATTGAATCGGGATTGAGTCAGTACTGAATCCTTCCCATAATTATTTTAACTCCAATTGCCAGGTCTTGTGACCAGTATTTGAAAAATGGAACCGGCTAAGGGCTGGGTCTGAGTAACCGGCAAAGAGATTGGTTCAACTGGCCTAACTAGGCAGGTCTCAGGCAATCCAAAAAGTGCTAAAAAAATATAAAAAGTTATAAAAAATATATTTAAAGCATAATTAAACAAAGCAGGTGAAGTTGAAAAGTAGTGAAAAAATAAATTTTAGACAAAAAAAAGGTTTATATAAGGTTGCAACCTTAAAATATAGAATTATAGATGCACCTAAAAAATCCATCGGAAAATGTTGTTTTAATGTTGAAAGGACCTCTGATTGATCATCTCGACATCGAGATATATGAATATGAGAGAAAAACCGATTTTGAGTCCCATAAATAGTGCATCTTGCAATATATTATCTAGACCGTCTATTTTCAAGATTTTCATATGTTTATAAATCTACTTTATTTTAACCACCTTTGGAATTTAAACTTTTATAATTAAATATGAAAATAGATTTTGAGATAATCCTAAAAACAAATTCACCAAAATTACATGTTATGATAGACTTTGGAGGTGCACTTTAATTGGATTGTTTAAGGTTGCAACTTTATAGAAACCGTACCCTTTAGAAAATTGATTTTTGTCTAGTGGTAGTTTTGAAATTTTTTAAAAAAAGAAAGAAAAATGTAAAAATAAGTATTCATGACCAAAACACTTTCCAATCTTTTTCTAAATGATAAAAAAATTCAAAAACACATTACAAATAAATCCTTTATTTTTTGGGATGTTATATTTTTTTGCATGTGTTTTAAATATCCAATTGGACCAGTAAAACCGGCCAAAACCAGATCGGCCAATGCCCAACTCCAATTCGACCGATTGGTTCCAAGTTGGACCGACCTAGTTTGCGAACACTTCTTGTGACCTAGTATTAGACAATTGTTTTCCTTGGCTGGGAGAAGAGGGGCATGCTAGAAAGGTTGCAGTTCGTATTGAGTCGAAGCTCTAAACAATTAAATTAGAGCCCACTTTCAAAGAGTATCGAGAAATGTGGTTTCAATACTAAAAATTTTTGTGATAGCTTTAAAATATATTTTTATCTTTAATTATAAAATTTTAAACTTCAAAAACAATATAGATCGAGCAGATCTATAAAAACTTGAAAATTTTTAAAATTGACAGTAAAAAAATACGTTATAAGATACACTATTTTCAAAACTTAAAAATCTATTTTTTTTCGGATATCCATACATCTTGACTCCAAGATTATCAATTTAAAGATATTTGAATATTAAAACAACATGAGATTTTCGAGGTAATCTTTTCCCTGCTACAAAGGGCGAGGGCATCAGAGGATGAAAGTGGAATTATAGAGCGGTTTTAGGAGGTAGAGATATAAGATTTTAGAGGGCAATAATAGTCGCAGTAGGTCAAGGGGTTTCTCTGGTGTGGCGGTCCACAAGGAATGATTACTTGTGGCAGAAATGACGTGGGAGGACTGTTGGAGTGGTCATGATGATCATGAGTTGATGACCAACAAGCATTAGGTTTTGTATGGTCTCGTGCACCGTGCCCAAATCCATTTCTTTTTTTTCTCTCTCTACTTCTATCTCCATATGCATTTCCCTTCTCTCTTTTTATTGTTTATTGTTTAGAGATTACAAGTTTTTAATAGGAAATAATTTATATAAGGTTGCAAGTTTACCTTAATAATTATGGATGCACCTCAAAAATCTATCGGAACCGAGTTGGACCGACATTGAGATGGACCTTTTGATTGATTATCTCGACATCGAGATATATGACTATGAAAAAAAAAAAATTTAAATTTCATAAATAATACATTTTACAACATATAATCTACACTGTTTATTTTCAAGATTTTCATATAATGCTAAAAACATTTTACATCAAAATTAAATACCATCATAAAATTTGAATGGGCCCCTTACCTCTACAATTATACATGCACATGTATGCCAACTACACCCTTTTTAAAAGTAGTTAATGGTTTTCGAATACCTAAATACAAATAGAAATTTAGACCACTCTGACCTCAACCCCATTCCCACTCTCTTTTCGTTTATGAAGAGACCACTCTGACCTCAACCACATTCCCACTCTCTTTTCGTTCACGAAGAGAAACTCATATGCGGAAGGTCTTTGCTGTGGCGCAAGTCTCACTGGAAAATCAGTTGACATTATGGCGACCTGAACCCAATCCGGGACCCGTTAGGTATATCCTATTAGCATTTGGACCCGACAGGTCAGGTCCGATTATAAAACTTGGACCAAAATACTATATGGGTCCGAGTCTAGTTGGACTTGCACGTAAACGGTTAGAGATAAAATACTTTTTAAGCCTTATTCATTTGGGTAGTAAGACTCGTATATAATTAGAACTAGTAGTCATCTTTAACTATTAAACGATAAATCGCACGGCTTGAAGTTTAATAACGGGTAATTGTGACCCTGTTGCCAATATATGGTAAAAAAAAAGATAAAAAGAAAAAAAAAAAAGTTCATAGTGAGAATGACAATAGACCTGAGACTCGACAGGTATGGGTATGGGTCCATTTTTTGGGCCAGATGGGTCGGGTCCTTCTATTCGGATCTGGGTCTGGGTCCAGCTGGACCCAACCCAATCCCCACCCGTTGTCACCCCTACTTGAAGCACACGGATTGAAAAACAAATTGATTATAAGTCTTAAAAATATTTCATCGGAGATCAACATTTTTTGCCGCATATATAATGCTCCCTCAGGAGCATAGTTTATTTCTATTCCCTCGGTCCAAAAGACATACTAGGGAAGATTGTTTTCAATATGAAATTTTGGGAATTGCTTAAAAATTACTAGATAATTATTCTAAAAAAGTGAGTTTGAAATTTGAGTTTTATAACAGCTAGATCTCACCATCTAAAAATTGGATCCTCACTATTCAATCTCGAGATTTTATTTTTTCAAGTACATAAAAGGCACAATTAGGATTTTTTTATTCATTTTTAGAATAATCTCAAGCTTGGAGGTGTTACATCTTCAAAATTTGGAGTCCTAAAATTAATTTGAAGTATGGTTTTATCGATGGAGTAAATGAAAATTCTACTCTCGAGGGAGGTTTTCATTAAAGCTAATTTCGAACCATGTTAGAAATGAAAATCCACATTGTGGCATCTGGGCAAGGTGGAGGTCATGCCTAAGATCTGCACCATTTTCAAGCTTCATACATGTTTTTTTGACCCAGTTAACATTAAAGAGCTCAGCCTCAATTGCTGACAACGTCCAAATAATGTCCCCTTTGTGATCTCTAAGGACCACCCCATATCCTGCCCTTTCTCCATTATCCTTGACGCTACCACCAAGTAAAGCTTTACCCAGCCAATAGGGGAGGGGTATGGATTCCAAAATGAGGCCTTCTTAATCTTGAAGGGTTTGAAAAACATAAACTAATGCAAATTAGTCTCACAATGTTCTTTTGGGATCCCCTTAAAAATTGCAAGGACTGTGCCCAGAAAATGAGATCTCAAAGGATAGCTGATTTTAACATAACCAAATCTTTTTCATTTATTGCACACAATTTGGCATTCCACTCCTTCCAAATATGCCAAAAAAACAGCTCCCACCATGATTTACATTAAAACCAACCCCAATCCCCCATCCATTTAGTTTTACTACCATCCCCACCAACATTCTGCTATGTGTTATATTTCTGAATTTCTTTCCAATCATGACACTCCATTAGTCTTCTTTCTAATGAAAAAATCTCAATCATCAATATGATACTTATTGAAGATGTCCTTTTTCCACAATTAGCATCCTTCCTAATGCTAACCTCCACCACCACTTTGTAAGTAAGGCCTCACTAAAGAGCCTAAGCCTTCACAACCCCAAACCCCCTTCCTTCATTGGGAAACATACCTCAGCACATTTAACCAGGTTGAACTTCCTCTTCTAGGACCTTCCACTCCAAAGGGGAAGTTTCTCATAAGCTTCTCCAGCTTCATGATAACTACTCTAGGGGCCTTAAATAAAGAAAAGAAATATACTGAAAGGTTAGACAAAATGACCTTGATAAAAAATGATTCCACCCCCTAAGGAAAGATGTCTCGTTTTCCAAGAGTCCTGCTTAAACTTAAACCTTTCCACTAAATGGTCCCAAGCCTCAATAATCAATTTGTTGTCAACCAAAGATAGGAAGGTCTAAATAGTTAATGGGTATAACCTCTTATTTACAACCCATCCATGAAGCCCACTCACTACTTTCAAGGAATGGTATATTGGGACCCATTAAACTGGTCTACGCCATATTTATCTTAGCCCTGGAGATCAATTGACAGCAATTTAGGATCAACCAAAGGTGTTTAACCTAACCGGAGGAGACCTTTAGGAATAACAATGTATCATCAGCATTCTGAAGATGAGAGATAGAGGGACCAACTTAGGAAACAAGGAGGCCTTGCAACAAACTATCTTCAGTAACCGCTTCCCACATAAGATTTAAGGATTCCCTTTGTCTAAGACCTTGGGTAGCTTCAAAATATCCCACTAATTTTCCATTAATATGCATTGAAAAATGAGCCGAGGATAAGTAGCCTTGAATCCAATTTCTCCGTCTTTCACCAAAGCCCATTAGCCTCATGATTTGGCCTAAATAATTCCATTCAACACGATTATATGCTTTCTCAAAATCAATTTTGCATCCCTTTGACCTTGACTAATAGTTGAGTGGATGACCTCTTGAGCCACCAAAATACTATCTATTATCTGACAATCCTTAGTGAAGGCCGACTAAAGGACTAGTAACCACCTCATGTGTAACCACTTTTAGATGGTTGGCAAGAACTTTAGCCCAAATCTTGTACACTGAAGCAATGACTTATGGGCCTGATATCTTTAAGAAATTGTATTGTGTTTTTCTTCAGAACCAGGGCTATAAAGGTAGAATTTATAGTCTTATTGACTATTCCGGTTTGGTAAAATTCTCAAAAGAAGCAAGTAAGTTGTCCTTGATAACATCCCTAAACTCTTGAAAAAACCAATGGGGAAGCCATCATGTCCAAGGTTCTTGTCTTTGGGTAATTGGAAGATAGCCCATTTGATTTATTCAATAGAGAATTCCTTTTCCAGGTCAAGACCCTTATGTGATGAGATATGTGATGAGAGTTTCTTTAAGGGAATACGATCTATAAAAAAATTGAGCCTGGGTTTAAATTGGAAAGACTTAGTAAACAGTCTTCTATAGAATTCACCTCACCTTGCTAGTCATCCTCTGCCACACTTGGAATCTGAATTCATCATATACTGTTAGATCTCTTAGATTTTGCCAGTGCACGAAAATACTTAGTGTTGTTATCTCCCTCTTAGATCTCAATCTTTGGAATCAATAAAGTTTCTCCATTATGAGAAAGTATTCCAAATCTATTATTAATCGATATGTTTCCAGTTTTTATTGTCCCGTGAGGCCCCCTTAAGTTGTTCAATCGAATTCAATACTTGTATCCCATCAGAGACACTTCAAACCTTATGGGAAAGTTGGCCAATATGTCCTTACTCCACCTCTTAAGCCTAAACTTTAAGGATTTTAACTTTTGTGCAATGACATAACCACTCCATGATTTTGGAGCTTCATAATTCACAAACAATGATGGACACACTTTTATGAGTGGGTAACGCAAGTTTTGGCTTACTAAAACCTCATCTTTTACCCACCTATAATGGATGGATACTATAAAATTTACATCTTTTTTAACCAGAAAAGCTCATATGAGATCCTATTCAAATGTGGTTCTCTTTCGAAAGTCCATCATGGAGATGGATTTATGACCTAAAAATACATTTTAAGGCACTTTCTGCATATCTATTTTAGCCGCATGACTTTGCAGCTAAAAAAATGAGGTGATAAATTGTTGATTTGCAAAGCATTAAAAATGAGCAATAATAAATATTCTGAAAATAAAATTTAAAATAATCTATTTTTGAAGATCAAAATCAATTTTGTTGGTCATAAAGATCATGCTCGTCGAAGATTTTCAACTTGTAAAATTTTTTAGTTCAAAATCCATATATAGGACAGATTTTTGAAAAAGCATTGGAATGGGTACTCTGGTTGGGACCAAACAACGAATCCTTCGGGGAGAAAGTGTTTTATACAAAGTTCCAAAGAAGAAGTAAATAAGAGAAAGCAAAAGTTAATTGTTCGAATAAAGAAAAAAAAAAGTTCCAAAGAAGAAAATGGCAGAAAAACAACCACCCCCACAGTGAAGTTCCTTCTTTGCTCTCATATCTCAAGTCGGATCATATAACCTTCTGAACCAAACAAAATAAATGGTGTATACTTAATGTATTATCTTAATTCTTACATTTTTTGGGAGAGTATTATATTAGGTTTTAACCAAATGCATGACCACGTTTCACTCTCAAGCATTATTAGAAAACATTTTGTAGAAGTGGAGAATGCCTCGTGTGGTTTGTGGTAAGTGATAACTATAAGGTTCTTGTGAACCCTTAAGCTTGCAGAGCTGAAAATCCCAAACAGCATGATCCCACCCAAGATTGTATACATAATTGACTAAATACGAAGTAGATGAATAAAACTATAAATCGAGTTCACCCCATAGGGCTACATCCACGGCCTCAGCAACTACAAATCAACTATCACAATAAAAATTACAGTTTTGGATTACAATAGATAATACCTATCTATAAACATCGGTAAATGACCTTCACAGATCTTCCCTTCTAAACCCGCTTTCCAGACTGAGCAACACCGTTGATCAACATCCTCCAACCTCGAGAGCAACATAGAGATTTTATATATCTAGAAGTGGAAGTTAACCAACCAAAAACTTATGAGAATATTGCCCATCTCTCAAAAGCTATGTCTCTCTATCTTGAAGATTCATTCCCACAACCCCCACAGCGGTGACCCTCAAAGGATAGGTATTATATTCTCATTCACTCTCTTATAAAGATATTACTTTTTTGCTTACCAAAAAAGTCAATTTTTTATTTCCCATAATACCCTAATCTTTAAAAGAAAATATGGATATGGTGATTTAGCTATCACCAAACCCAACAATCTCTATCTTGATATAGCAAAATCACTATAATTGCCTTGACAACCATCATTGAATAGATTTTTTGATTTCTTCATACTTGCCTCCAGTGTGTAATTTTCACAAATAGTTTGCAATCACATTTCTCTACCTCAAACCATGAATATTTTTTGATTTCTTCTCACTTGCCCCATTGTGGAATTTTCACAAACACTTTACCTCCATATTTCTCCCACCTCAAATTATGTATCCATCAAACTCCAATATTCATCATTTTCTTAATGCAAACTTTAGCCCCGTACACACCTTATGCTCTGATACCAATTGTAGGTTTCTCGTGAACCCCAAAGCTTGCGAAACTGAGAATCCCAAACACCGGGATCCCACCCAAGATCGTGTACATGATTGACTAAATGTGAAGTAGATGAATACAACTATAAATCGAGTGCGAGAAATAAAGCAAACATAAAAAGCACATCACAACAATACACGATTTACGTAGTTCACCCTGTATAGTTACATTCATGGCCTCAACAACTACAAATCTACTATCACAATGAAGATTACAGTTTTGGGTTACAAGAGATAATAACTATCTCTAAATATCAGTAAAAGACAATCACCGATCTTCCCTTTTAAATCCGCTCTCCCGATTGAGCAACACCGTTGATCAACGTCCTCTAACCTTGAGAGCAACGTAGAGATTTTATCTCTCTAAAAGTAGAAGTTAACCAACTTAAAACTCATAGGAATATCACCCCTCTCTCAAAGGCCATGTCTTTCTCTTGGAGACCTATCTCCATATTGGAGATCCATTCCCATAACCCTTAAATGGGTGATCTTCAAACGATAGGTATTATGTTCTCTTTTACTTCTCAAGAAAGTCAATTTTTTATTTCTTATAATTCCCTAATCTTTAGAAAAAAATATATGTACGGTGTTTTAACTATCACCAAACCAAACTTTCTTGGTTATCAAGGAAGTCAATTTTCTATTTTCCACAATACCCTAATCTTTAAAAGAAAATATAGATATGGTAATTTAGCTATCACCAAAACCAACAAAAACATGGTTATAAGGATTATGGATTAGACAATAAGGGAGGGTGGGATACTTATGGATTGGTTCATATTCTACAAGTTTGAACCCAAACTCGAACTTGCTTGGTCACTGGATCTAGGTCAAGTCGGTGACCCTATAACTCGCCCACGTCATCTCGGAGATTAACCTGATTAGGGACTTTGTCTGGATGGTAAGGGCACCAAGCAACCTAGTACCATGAAGAGTTCCATCCCTTGCCTGGGAGATTAGAAAATGACAAGAATGCAGATACATAACAAATATGTTATGGTTTCACCTAAACTAGCACCAATGGATCAGATCCGGCGACCGGTTGGGTTCGGGGTGGTGGGTGACCTGCTAAATTTGTGGATTATGATTTTGTGATACTGGTTCCCCTTCCATTGGATATATGATGATCTATTGAATGAGAAAACTCCTATGATATATCAAATAAATCAAGTAGACAAGACCATTCTCCCAGCGAAAAAAAAACAGTAAATAAAGGTGCCTCACTGTTTTAACATCTTCCTTAACACCTTAGCCAAGGAAACCCTCCACTGATGATGCCACGCTAGCTAACTCCAAATCCTGTCACAGTATAGCAATTTGTAATGGAAAATTGTTTCATGCCTTAAGGGACGTATTTCGACATCTATCCCCCTAGGTATAAAGCATCCATATTAAAGATAGGAGCAAAATGGTGGTCCATCTAAAAACAACTTAAAACTAACGGTCCAAATAATTTCTTTAAAAAATTCTTAGTTTTAATTTTGTAAATTTTATTTATTTATTTATATTCATGATCTACATGTTAGAGAATACATGTCCTTAAAAATTGGGTCAAAAAATCCATCTCAAAAATATATTCTTAAAAGGGGAATCATTTCTACATAGACTCATAAAAACCTTGTCCAATTGTAATTTTGAATCATGAATTAATTTAAAACTTACATGCTTCTCGTGTCTGACCGTGCTCGTGTGTGTTGAGGTGTTAATCTATTGTGGCTCCAAGAATATAGAATAAATCAAAAAATAAAGCACACAATATCATTTCAATTAAATGGAAAAGGAGTACAATGAGTGAATGCTTACCTCAATTAAGGGTTCAGACCCCCTGGGCTCAGTTAGGCCAGCCCTCTTAGATAACCCGGCTCGTACATTGTCAGGAGATGCCGAACACACTTACTCGGCAGTTTGGATAGAGAGAGGAGAAGGGAATCATGAGGAGATCTCCAAAAAACGGGCCAAGATTTTGAGCCTTAGAGAGTTGTTCCCAACCCTGTCTCTTGCCAAAGGCCTAAGGGTATGGACTAAATTGGCATTGCTTGAATCCTCTAAGGGCATTTCAGTAAATTTTCTAACCTAGTGTTACTGTACGGTGTAGAGAGCCAATTAGGGTTAGGCCAAGGGTTAGGGAACTAATTAAAGTTAGCCCAAGGGTTATGGTTCTTTCTCAGTCGAGGGTTTATCTATCTAGAATTACGAAAATCAAAACCAAGCAAATGAAAAATCCTCCCAAAATGAAGGGGCATCCTTATGCTGTGGGAGTTTGAACCAAGGGTGGATTACTAAAGTTTGGGAGAATGAAGTGAGGATTGTTTGAGGTTATTTTGTCTCAAATAAAATATGGGAATGTAACTATTTACTTTTGATACAAGGTGGTCACAATTACTTACAACCATCCGATATGAAATTTGATAGCTTGAATGTCTCACAAAGTTCTAAAAAATATCTTTCGACGTTTGAGCGTGATCAATGTAATAATTGCAGCCATCCAATTTTACATCTAATGGTCATGATTTATGTGATCACCTTGTATCAAAGGTAAATGGTCTCATTCTATACTTTCCCATAAAATATCATTGGACTCAAAGAGTGTCGCTGTCTAACCAAATAAATTCTCGGTATGATAACGGTCAGAATACCGAAAGAACTACTAGAAATATCTATAGTTGATAAAATATTGTCTCATAATAAATCAAAAGATAAAAAATCCCTTTAATATAGTTAAAGGAAGCTCCTTGCCTTAAACGAGAAAGATATGAGTCCAATGATGCCCAAGCAAGCAATCAAAAGGTTCAGGAGGAGGTACGACCAAACTCTAGTCAAACTATCCCAAAACGTTAATCCAGCCGTTAAATATTTAATTTAAGCCACTCCAAGGATGCCCTCCAAATATCAAGCCAATCCGAGGTGAGATGATCAAGATATGGTAAGGAAAAACCCAACCGTCCATTTAACAACATTAATCTAAGACCAATTTACAAATCTTCCTCCAGATATATAACAATAAATTGGCCTGATAACTTTATGGGGGGAAGGTATTACTATAAGAATGTTATGGTCCAAAATTGAGCCCAATTTGACATCGGATGGAAAAGAAATAACATCTCGGACGTTTTGAACAATGGGAAGTGTTCACCTAAATCGATCCAACTTTACAAAAGGAACCTAAAAAATAAGTGACCAACGATCTTCAAAATTTTCTGATATAAAGGTGATTATGATCAAAGCATTTGCAAAAAATTGCAGCCAAATTTGAAATCTAGATGTTCCTTTTTTAGTATTATCCTTAGTGCACCACAGGGGGACGATACAGAAAAGAAAACCAAATGATATTATATCTGTAGTTCATTATCTTCATTGGAATTACCTCACGCAACAAATTTGTTTACAAAACGGTCGGGTAGCTTATCTCCGGGTTCCTACAGTGAAACAAGCCCAAATTTCAATATGTTGTTCCTTGCTGCATGGGCTTTCTATCCATGTATGTATCTATAGGTTCCTCTACTTGGATCGAGGTCAAACCAAACAAAAAATTCGAAGGTCTATAACCAGTAGGGTTATCGGTCCCTCTGCCCTATGCTCACTCTCGAGCAAGATCTGACAATCTGTACAACAATTTGAGCTAAACTTTTACAGAGAGCTTCCTAACTCAGAGATACTCGCATCCATATATGGAACTCAACAATTAAAATCCAATTAAAGGGGCAAACCCTAGTGAGAAGTTGCTTAAATTTATGATAGTGCAATTACCAAAAAAAGTTCAAATAAAAAAGCATATCTCTCCAATCTGGCATCATATTGGGCCAAAATTCTCACCAAACTTCAGTCTCGACATCTTCCATAAGAATTTATTGGTTGATCGTCAAATAGTGGCCAAATTTGATCTCAATAATGAGGCGTAGAGATGGATATGCAATTTTGCTGAAACGGAAAACCAAAACTTAAAATAAGTAAAACTTGTCGAATCAAGGACAATTTCGAGTCGAATTTTTGCAAAATGATTGTGGTTGATTGGTCTAAAATTTCATAAAAGAAATTTGGGCTGAAATTCTGGAAAAACAACTCGATTTGATGGGTTTTGATGATGAATGAAAAAAGAAGATTTCTCGAGAGAAAATTATTGAAAATTCCAAGGTTTATGTGTCCTTTGTGGTCATTTTCAGCCCTAGCACGAATTTGTTTTTAATATGAAAAATGGTTTGATAGGGGATGTAGCTCTATCAGAATAAATAAAGCCTCACTTCATAATTCATCAAAAATTGCAAGTCAAATATTGGAAAACCTCACATCGATCATCTCGGCTTGAATATTATGTCTGTAAAAAAAAAAAAGGATTTCAAGCTCTAAAATTAGTGTATTGTAATAAAGTTTCTAGACCATATATTTCACCCTAAAAATAAGTGTTCACAGTGGTGTTCTCATATTCACTTCATTTCCGTCGTAGAGGCCGATGCCTTCGGATTTTTGACTTGGACCGAAGCGAAGCGAAGCCCGGTACTGTTGCTTCGATAAGCTTTGGGCCGATTAGCTTGAAGTTTCAGCCTTTTCGGCAGAAGCAAAGAAATATCTATATAAGAGTATTTTTCATTATTTTATATTTTTTGAAATTTTTATTTTTAATTTTGCATTATTTTGTTATATTTTTTTATGTAAACATCTAATTTATTTATATTCAATTTACAAAAAAAAGTCTGAAGTCTTCCCTCGAATTGGCCGAAGCACCGAATTGCTTCGTTTCTCTAACTAAACCGAAGAAGACTCTAGAGCAAATATGAATTGCTTCGTTTGTCTTACTAAACCAAAGAAGACTCTAAAGCGAATAGAACATCATTGATTTACAAATCTGCAAGATATGTATCATTTTTTGAGTTTTAGATTTTATTATCAGTGTTAGAAATTGATTTTAGAGCCATCGTGAAGATTTTTGTTCCCGAAAGTACTTTCCGAATGAGGATTTGAGGTAAAGCTTTATTTTATTTTCATAAAGCCTAGGCCTTTTAGAAACTTCATATTTTTAATAATCCACCCCCCTTTGAGCAATGACTTTGATTATCCACCTATGAACTTTGAGCAATGACTTTGATTATCCACCTATGAACTTTTAGTAGTCCACACATATTTTATTTTCCCATTTCTTTAAGAACCTCTTCTCCTTATGTTTTAAGGCTAGGAAAAATATTTTTTAACCTAGAGAGAGAAACCATTGCCCTAGAGAGAGAATATTTGAACTTCCCAAATTATTCCTTCCTCTATCCCATGTCCCTAAACTATCCCTCAACTTTATTAAAATCTCCAAAATATTTGTAGAAATTAGAAAATCCCTAAATATTACCAAAAAATCTAAAAAATTCCCAGAAATTCTAGAACATCAAAATACCCAAAATACCCTTAAAAATTCCCAACTTGGAGTGGCTAGGGTTGGGTTCGAGTCGTTGCTTCTTTTAACCCATTTGCAAATCGGCTAAGGAAATGTTGTTGATGATTACAAAGATTGTAATATAAAAAGCTTCAACACAAAACCGTTTAGGAATTTCAGCATAAAACATCAGTTTAAGACCCAATTCTATAATATTTATATGTTTTTTTTAGCTATTCCATTTTTTTTAGGGGTTCTCGGACATGATATTTGTTCCACAATTAAAAATTTGGAATTCATTTTTCAAATCTCTTTTCAACCATATGATGAAATTTGACAAATGCAAAGAAACATTCATATTTTCTTTTCAATGAATAAATCCAAGAAAAATGAATAGAATCATCCATAAACACCACATAAAAGTAATAATTATTATTCGATAAAATTGGAGCAGGATCCCATAAATTTGAATGAATCTTACAAAGAGATTCTTTAGAGGTCTTATCAGTATTACTAAACAGGAGTGTACACCCTTTTCCAAGCATAAATAAAATTGGATTTATTCCACACATCCACACTAATCAACTATTTATATTCTAAGTATCAGACTACATTATTTTTAGGATGTTCGAGCCATTGATGCCACACATCTTCTAATTTTTCTCTTATTTCGAATAAAAAAAAAAGCATGCTTCACATTCTCAAGGGCACATAGTGCGCCCTTTCTACTCTCACTAGCTAGATTTCTCTTTGTGTTCATTTCCTTAATCAGAAAACTATTCGATAAGAACTCAAATATACTAGAAAAAGCTTTTGTAAACTAGCTAACAGATACTAAATTCTATTTCATCTCTAGCACCAAAAGAACATTAGAAATATTAAATTTTTTAGACCTAAGAACAATATTTGCATCACCGACATTGAAATAGTCAATTGCTTACCATTTTCAACCGTGATTGTGTCTATACCAATGGTTTAAAAAACGGATCCGTGACCCGGATCGGGCTTCCAAAAAACCGATCCGGATCGGTGAATCGGCGATCCGGAT
>NW_006497417.1:463654-478506 GCF_000471905.2 Amborella trichopoda
CTATAAAATATGAAAATCTTGAAAATGGACGGTGTAGATAATATGTTGTTAAATGCATTATTTCTGAGACTTAAAATCATTTTGTTTTTCATGGTCATAGATCTCGATGTCGAGATAATCAATCAAAGGGTTTTTCAACATTATAACAACCTTTTCCGATAGATTTTTGAGGTGCATCCGTAGTTCTACATTATAAGGTTGCATCCTTACATAAACTTTTTTTTTTTTATTAACTTATTTTACAATATAAATTATATAATATATTTTTTTATAGTTATAATTAAGATTTTTTAAATTAAGTGATATTACAAAACAAAATTTTGATGGCAAATCCAGTCATCAATCCGTTTTTTTAAACCTTGAGTTAAAGTATCAAATTTAAGCTTTATAGTTATGTTTTTTTTACTGCCACGTCTCTTCCTTTGGAGGATCCCCAAGGACGGCAGTGTCCTCTTCAATCAAAGAAGTTAGAAAGCTACAAATTCTCATTTAAAATAGTAGAAACCTTCACGGATACAACCGGCCCAATTGCACCAATCCCCTCATAAAAGCCATCCCAAAATTTGTTTTCTTCCTTTAGTTTCGAAATTCAACATAGCCTTGATCATGATGTAAAATCACATGTGCGTTATAAACGGAAGGTTAAGATTCTCCCGATGCATTTAGTAAGGGATCCAAACCGTCCATACAAGAAAATTCAAATCACGTGGACAATATAACAAACAAAACGGTTCCAAAGGAATGGGTGTGCTCCTGCTTTCCAAGTATGATCGGACACGAGTGGCACAACTACTCATTGGTTTTTTTTTTTTTTTTTTAAAGGTAAACAATATTATTAATAAATAGATGGGTACAAAATTTTACATCTAGACATTACTAGACGGAAATATAATTGTACAAAAAACAACTGAGAACACGACCTTCGGCAAAGCCATTGGTAATCCCTTGCCCCACAAGCAAAACCAAACAAATTTTTCAAATGAGATTGTATACAATGAGACCATTTACCTTTGATATAGGGTGGTCTCAATTACTTATAATCATCTTATGTGAAATTTGATAGTTTAGATATGTCACAAAATTCTAGAAAATTTCTTTAGAAGTTTGAGCTTTGTTAATAGGATAAACGCTGTCATCTAATTTCACATCCAATGATCAAGATTGATTGCGACTACCTTGTATCAAAGGTAAATGGTCTTATTGTATACTTTTCCTTTTCAAATATTGTGTTTTGGTAATCTTCATATCAAGACATGAAAGCTAGAAGAGGCTCCACCATTTGGTTGGTAATCTTCAGATCAAGACATAAAAGCTAGAAGAGGCTCCACCCTTTGGTGGTCCATACTCATCATCACCGTGCTCCTCTTTCAGAGGAGCACGCAAGAAGAGGAAGATGTGAAGCTTGCACTCGTAACCTTTCTCACCGCCCTCTCAGGACCCAACTCCATCCCACCCCTCTACTGGTCTATCTCCTTCGACCCCTGAGCCGGTGGTTGGCAAGGTATCACTTGCTACCCTGGTACATTGACAGACAAGAGCAGTGTTTCTGGACTCGGCTACGGAAACTCAGACTCACGAGCTACTCGGCCTGCAGCCTTATGTCTTCTTTTCAAATCCTCCAGACATGATCTAATTTTTTTATTAAAAAATAGACCTTTTTTATTGTATTTATTAAAAAGGAAAAAGGTTATTTAGAGCTCAGGCTCTAAACAATCAAATTAGAGCGCATCTCAAAAATTTCACTAGAAGACGTTTTTTTAATGCCCAAATATCCTCAAATTAATCATCTCAACATTGAGATGTATGGACATGAGAAAAAATGGATTTCAAGTTTTAGAAATAGTGCATCTTGTAATGCATTTTTGAACCATCAATTTTCAAGATTTTCACGTTTTCATCGATTTGCTCGATCTACACTATTTTTTAAGTTTTAAATTTTATAATTAGATATGAGAATATATTTTAAGGCTATCACAAAGATTTTCAGTATTGAAACTACATTTCTCTATACTGTTTGAAAGTGCGTTGTACTTTATTTTTTTTGAAAGACATCCAAGAATTTCATTGATCACTATAACGAGATTACAACATTAGAGGTAGTAAGAGAGGGAAGGGAAACACTGCCATTGGCTAATGTATCAACAATTCCATTAGCTTCTCTGTATACATGGGAAAGGGAAACAAAAATAGCTAAAGAAAGTGCGCTTTACTTTGATTGTTTAGAGCCTCGGCTCTATACAAACCGTACCCTATTAAAAATTAGCTTTTTAAAGGTTCAATAGTTTAATTAAACAATAAAAGGGAATTCCTTTTTTTTTATTATTAAAAAATAAGCACTGATTTAGGTAAACAATTAATAGGGGTTCCTTGTTTTTATTAAAAAACAATAACACATTTTTATTAAAAAACTATACACCTACAAGATGCACAAGATTTGATGCCTCAACTCCTTGTTGGATACCTAATGAATGAATTGGTGAGGAGTTAAATAGAGAATTATTTTTAAGATAAAAGAGGAAAAGAGAGTGTGTGCGCATTAACATAGGAATCCGTGAGAGAGTGAGAGAGTAGAAATGAAGGGGCTTTACTAAAAAATAGGATAGAGAAAGAGAGTATATGTGGAGAGGAAATTGAGAGAGAAAAATATAGAGAAAATAAAAGAGATTAGTTTCTACATTAAGTTAGGGAGAGAAAATCAAAGAGATTTGTTTTTGGTAAACATGTAGGTTTTATTCTAATTTTAAATAAAGATATCAACTTCATTTATAGAAACTCTACCAAAGGAATAAAAAAAAGTATAGAGAGATAAAACTCAGGTAGAGAGAGCAAATTTATAGAAAGACATGAGTATTTAGAATTTGCAATGAAGACTTTTAGGACTTAAAAATTTTAAAAGTGAGGATGAAGTTCTACTTTTGTTGTGTGTGAGAGAGGTATGACAGAAAAAGGTATGAGTTATCTTTTTAAATAGTGAATGCGAGATATTTTAGGAGATAAAACATGTAAGAACATATTTATGAGATTTTTTTTTTTTCAAAAAGAGAAAATTTCGTACAGAACCCTAATTCCCTATCGTATTTCACTGTAGACCGTCCTATTTTTCTTTCAAGCGGCATAAAAAAACCCTTGAGTATTTCACCGTACCCCCTCATATTTTCTCTCCCACATTTATTCGCTTTTGGGCACAAAAACTAGCCCCAAAAAATTGTTTTATTTCATCTCAATCCAAAAGCCTTTTCAATCCTAATTTGTATTTTTTCAACCACATCTCTCTCATTTCCTTTCCCCTATTTTCATTTTGACTGCGGTAATCTCTCTGTCTACTACGGCAAGGGCTCCTCTCTCCATTCACCGTAGTGGCAAAGTCTGCTCACCTCTCACGCTCTCACGATAAGTTTCTCTCTTTCTCTCACGCATCTCTCTCTCTCTCTCTCTCTCTCTCTTTCTCCTCTATCACGCATCTCTCTCTCTCTTTGATTATTGAAATCTTTTCCAGATTTCAAATATGTCACTTGGTT
This sequence comes from Amborella trichopoda, assembly GCF_000471905.2. The sequence goes on from NW_006497417.1 coordinate 467,173, forward strand.
CATCATGTAAGATGGGGAATTAGGTTTTTGTACGAAATTTTCCCTTAAAAGAAATGGGAATTTCTTTTGTTTTTTCTCTGCTTTGTCTCTTATTGGTTCTAAATTGTTTTATTTTATTGTGGATTTCACATGGCAGCTTACATTATTCATTTGTGTCGCTTGGGACATCAAATGTGACATTTCTTGTAGCACTTGATACTGGTAGTGACCTTTTCTAGGTTCCATGCAATTGCAGTAGATGTGCTCCTACTTTATCCATGAGTTACGAATTTGTATGTTTCCCTCTCTTATGTCTCTATTTATCTATATTTCTTCCTTCTGCTATATCTATCCATCTTATATAGTTAGCTTTTTTAATTTATTTTAATTTTTTTTTACCTATTAGTTGTCGGATTACTATTTTTTAACTATTGTATTATGTTAGCTTGCTGGATATTACTTACATAAACACTTTAGTCAAATCATAGAGGTGATATAAATATTACATTATCGATAAGCCACTACTTTTTTTTATTTTTATTTGGACCATTATAAAAATTACATTATTAATTTTTTTTTTTATATTTGGTCCTATATTCATAGGTTAGTTGAAATATGATGAACACAAGTAGTCGATTGTTCTTGTGTATATATGGTGGTGAGCTTCGCTCTAGCTCGGACGGCAACATGGAGTATGATTCAAGTGCATTCTCTAGTCACCAACACACGAAGTTGGAGAAGATAAAGGAACATGTAGCAAAGCGATTCTCCATAGACTCATGTGCAACATCGCTGAGGCATTTTCCCGAGTAATAAAAAATGCCATGTCACCTTAAATAGTGATAATGATTTAGAAATGATGCTACTTACACATGAATAATCCAATGAGCTCGAAATATATATCTTTGATGGAGGTGAACAAAGGAGTGGTGTTCCTCTGGTAAACATTCACACAAGGTATGTTTATCATTTGTTTTATATTTATATCTATACATTTTTAAGTTACTCTAATAGCCTTTTTGAATAGTTGGATTTTATTTCATGTGATGTTTTAGGGGAAAAGACGGCTTCAGGCTTCAGCCCTCTTCTTCGAATTTTGAGGAAGGCAATAATGATTAAAATAGTATGTCTCGCTACACATGGGAAAATCTATTAAGTGGCATTGGACAAGAATTTCCTAATATAAATTATTTTTATTATGCTCTTAGCAAGTATGCAATGGTATACCATTTTGAATTTGTATACATAAAAAATGAGAACTATCGGGTAAGGGCAAGATGTAAGAGAAATAACTGCCAATGCGAGATTTTGGCCTCTAAAGTTGGACAACATGAAATGTTCAAAATCAAAACATGGAAGAGAGAGCATTCATGCGGTGTGGAGGCGAGCATCAATATCCATAAGAGAGCATCACAACAATTTGTTGCTGACCTCATTTAAAGTAAGCTAGGGGACATCCCAAGATACAAACCTAGAGAAATGATGAAGGATCTAGCTTGAGGTTATGGGATAGAGCTTTTATATCTTAAAGCATGGCGTGGCAAGGAGACAATGATGAAAGAGTTACATGGTTCCGAAAATGAGGCGTACACTCGCCTCCCAGCATACCTCGATCGTCTTTTAAAGACAAATCCCAGAAGCGATGTGGCACTTCAGAAATGATCAGATAACAAATTTTGACGAATCTTTATTTCCTTCGCTGCATCAATTTATGGCTTTAAAAATAGGAATCGCCTACTCATTTTCCTTGACGGAACACACTTGAAAGCTCGGTTTCTTGGAACATTGCTTACTACAATTCTGTAGACTCTGAAGATGAGATGTTCCCAATTGCATAGTCTATCGTTGATGCAGAGGATTTTGACAATTGGTTTTGGTTTCTAGAAAACTTGAAGAGTGTTATAGGAATGGAGCGATCGTTCACATTTATGTCTGATAGACATATTGGGTTGGTTAACAACATCCAAAAAGTCTTTCAAAATGCTGAGCATGCCTTTTGTGCGCGCCATATGACAGAAAATCATAAGAAGGAAATGAAATATTTTCCTAGTGATATTAAAAAGGCTATTATATCAGCTTTTCAATGTGCTACACCCACATTTAAGCGAGATGAATTCAACCAAAAAATGAGAGAGATTCAAAGTCATTTTCAAGAGGCATATAATAGAGTCATCACCAGAGCATTAGCTACTGCAATATTCAGAGAAATCAGTATGGACATGTTACAACTAATGTAGCCGAATCCTTTAATAATTGGATTCTAGAGGCTCGAGAACTCCCTATATTACAATGTCTAGATCGAATCAGGAGGCAAATAAGGCAATTGATGGCCGAGCGCCTTTTGGAGTCTGAAAACTGGACTACTATTCTCACCCCCAATGTGGAAAAGAGATTGGCAGCAAACATAAAGAGCTCTCTTTTTGTAAGTGTTATAAGGGTTTCAAGTGGAGAATTTAAAACAATTGGAGACCACAGGAGTTGCTCTGTGAACATAGTCATATGAGAGTGTGATTGTCGGGCATGGTAGATCATGGGATTGACATGCAAGCATGCATGTAAAGCCCTATATGTGGCCAAAAGGGATTTATATGACTATTGTGACAAGTGTTTCATAGTTGCAAAGTACTGAGAGATATATTCTAAACCAGTTAAACTTGTCTCACCATTTGATATGTCATTGCATGGGGAGTCATTCTCAGATGAGCCAGATGTGCTACCACCACGCACAAAACGCCCTCTTTGTCGTCCTAAAAAGAAACACATCGAGTCACAAGAGGTGGAATTGAGACCTATTCGTTGTAGCAAGTTTGATCGACCGAGACATAATAGGGAAAGCAATAGGGCCGCTCTTCAATAACATGTTAGTAAATTTTCCCTTTGTTGTCTGCATTTACAATATATTTGCTCTTGAGATGGCATTTAACCTTTTACGTACCTAAAAGTATTTAAAAAACTATAGCCTCTTTTTTGTATATTTTTATGCTCAAATATTCTATTGTTAGTAAATATATACTTTAAATGGTTTCATTTATTTTTGCTTATGGTTATCTCTTATTTTCTTCTACAGGTTTGGGTTTGCTTGACCGGTCTTGCATAATCATTTGCATCAATCTATTGAGAAGTTAGATGAATTACATAACCGTGATCATGGGTTTAGAATCATATTGTACTAGTGTCAGTGTGGAGGCACTACAAATGCTTTTGTTTGTCAATATTTTGAGCTTAAATTCTCTAAAATGTGAACTATCAGTTTTGATTTGTTAAGAGGAATGCCTCTATGTAATTGTTTGTTATAGCACTCGACTACCATCCAGATCGACACATTATGTTGTCAAAGCACACATAGCCTTTTCAAATCCTTTTGAAATTTACTATGGGAACGGCAAACTCTGCAAATATTGCCGAGGAGCACCTTCTGCAAATATTGACTAATATTTGTGTCAGATTTTCTCTTCAATCATCATTCATGTGATCTCTGAACATATTGTTTTTTAGTGAGGAGAGCCCCTAAAAGTAACTGGTATTTATCTCTGTAACGGTCACCTTTGTAAACTACAATTTACTGTTTGAATATCATTGAATTCAATTCTGTGTTAATTTTACCAATAAAAAAGAAGAATTCGATTGTGTTTAAATTGTGTGTATGCACGTGTGTGTGCATGAGAGCGAGAGAGAGTTTACACAATATAAAAAGAAGTATAAAAACTCCACATAAATTTATGATTGTATTTACATCTTCGGCTTGGGCTCATTGACCAGAAGATTGAATTCCCAATTCCTAATAAGGAGGTACTTTTCCTCTTTTTCCTTGTTCTTTTATTACAGAACTAAGAGATGTATAATCCACATAACCTTTGAGGGTCTAATTTTTAATTCAGAGTTAGCACTTGTCCCTTACTTTGACTAATGTCAGTTCAAAATGATGAATATTTACATAATAAGCAGCACTCTAAATGGGTGCTCTCATATTAATGTGCTATGTTGAGGATAATGGGGCTAATGGAACTAAGTTAATTTTCCCTATGACAGTGTCGATTAGATATTTTCAAAATCCACTCGAGGAAAACAAATCTTATGTGGGGAATTAATCTAAAGAAGATTGTGGAGAAGATGAATGGCGCTTCCGAGGCAGAACTCAAGGTGCAGTTTTACATATCATCACCCAAATGAATGATTTGGGTTGGAATTGTGAATTCTGGGTTTTGAAACACGGGTTTCGTATTTCTTTTCATAAAAGAGTAGATTAAATAAACATTTTAATGCACATGCAGTAACTTTTCAATTACAAAGTTATCTAGCCCAGCATGTCACAGTAACAAGACTTACAATTGGAAAAAAAAGAATAAAATTATGAAACACGAATATATGATGTAGGCTTCAGAGTTTCTATTGGATCCCAAGTTTCTGGAAAATGCCTGCCACAAGGCCCCTGAACAGGATTTCAGCAAATATGACATAAAGGAGAATGCTAACCCTTTCGGAGTGCCACACTTTGATGAAAGTGTTCTTCTTAGTCCAATAAACGTGCCAGTGGATCACCTCAAAAGCATGAGAGAGAAATATGTGTTCACATTGAGAGAGATGTCTTGAGCCGCCATTACAAAGACAAGCACGACATTCATTCCAATCAACTCTAGCGGTAGAAAAATAGTACGCCATCCCCAAAAAGGCATGCTGGTTCTTATCAAAATCAAGTTGAGCATATCTAAAATCTAGAAAAGATTTCAGTAATCAAAGAGAGAGATGCGTGAGAGAGGAGAGAGAGAGAGATGCGTGAGAGAGAAAGAGAGAAAAGAGAAAGCAAGGAACTTATTGTGAAAGGGTGAGAGGTGAGCAGACTTTGCCACTATGGTGAATGGAGAGAGAGGGCCCTTGCCGTAGTAGAGAGAAAGGGATTACAGCAGTCAAAATGAAAACAGGAGAAAGGAAACGAGAGAGATGGGGTTGAAAAAGTGCAAAATAGGGTTAAAAAAGCTTTTGGTTTGAGATAGAATAAAACAATTTGTTGAGGTTAGTTTTTGTGGCCAAAAGTGAATAAACGTGGGACAGAAGAGATGAGGGGGTACAGTGAAACACTTGAGGGTTTTTTTATGTCGTTTGAAAGAAAAATAGGCGAGTCTATTGTGAAATAAGATGGGGAATTAGGGGTTTGTACAAAATTTCTCAAAAAAAAAAGATGGTGAGAGATAAGAAGGATCCTCTATCTCATTTTTTTTCTCAAATTCACCTACCATCATCTCTTCTTTTCTTTTCATAATTATCCATTACATAATTTTCTCAAGATCTTCTCTCTCCTTCCAATATTTTCTAACGATTGCATATTTCATCTTCCTTTTCCCTTAATTATAGTTCCTCCATTGTTCCTTCTGATGTTGTTTATCTATCATTCCATTTTTATTTTTCTTAATTGGTTGTAATTTTATTTTCCCTAATAAAGGAATATTCAATGTATTGACACACAAGTATTTTGTTTTTGGGGTAAGTCAGTGGGGGAGAAGGCCCCCTACCATTTTTTATTAATAATGAAAAGAATATATAGCTCATATGATTACAACCCTAGAATAGGATAGTTGTGCCACATAATGAAGTAAAGCAATAAAGAGAAAATTCGACAGCCTAGATCGCCAAAATGTAGCATTTGAGGAAGTTGTGGCTTTCTTGGGAAGAATATCGGTCATCAAATTGGCCTCGCGATAAATATGGGCTATGGTCCAAGTACGACTTGCAAAGCTTATAATGGCAGTTATTGGCAGCAATATTGAGTGCCCATGGAGCTTTGTATCGGTCATGGATTACATTCACCAATAATGACGAATCATTCTTAATCTGCAAGGGAAAAAATTTTAACTGAATGACCAGGTCTATGCCCACTTGTAAGACATGAAACTATGCATAGTTATTTGATACTATTCCCAAAGGATTACCAAAAGCTGCAATGAAGGAGCAAACATCATTTCTGATAATGCCTCCAGCACTTGCAAGCCCATGATTTTGAATAAAAACCCATCAACATTCAATTGGAAATGATTTGGATGAGGAAAAGATTATGCAATTGGTATGGGGTGTTTGATTTTTTGGTGACGCCATATAATTTGGATGTCAACAATTGCTCTCTCTGATAAGTGGAAGGACCAGGATTTGGCATCCACCATCTATCTTACATGAGAGATAATTCTCTTGAGCAAGTGTTCCCGTTTAGATGCCTTCCCTTAGAAAACTCGATGATTTCATTCCTCCCATAACATCCAAATTGTGGTGAAGAATAAGGAACACCAAGCATTCACTAGACTTTTCTAATTTGAATCTAAAGGCAATTCAGGTCCTACGCATAGTTGCAATCGATATGTCTGGAATAAGTCCTTTACCACATCTCTATGTAACTGATATCCAAATATCCTGTGACAAGACACAATGGAAAAGAAGGTGGCAAATACTATCATCATTAAAATGGCGCAAGGGACACATTGGATCCATAGGGATCCCTTTTTGCTGTAAAAGAGAGAAAGTACGAAGTCGATTATGAATAGTCAGGCAAGAAAACCATTTGGCCTTGGGGTTTGAAGATTGGTTGAATAGTACCCCAATGCCAAATAAAATTCCACTCATCCTTAATAGAGAATGATCCATTAGAACAATGAATTCATACCAAAACATTTCATTGTGGCTGTAATGGAATTGCAAATGCTTTAATCTCCTTCCAAATCCTAAGCAAAGGACTAGAGGTGGGAGAATGAAGCGTCCAAGTCAGAGGGGAGCCCTTCAAATAATTAGCTACCTTCGGTTTAGCAAAAACCCTAAGGTCTTTAGGAACCTAAGCACCATAAGACTCCCAAATAATTTTCTCTGATAACCAAGGATGTGCCCAAAAATCCATTGTCTAGCGATTCCCAATAATCTATCTGACATTGTGTTTGATATTAGATAATCCCATTTGAATCTCCTTCCATGCATATGAACAATTTCTATTTTTAGAGTCCCATATAGACGAGCCCTTAAAGTATCTATGCTTTAAAAAACATAAAATGAAGGAAGAAGGATTTGCAACAAATCTCCAAGCCAGTTTCTTCATGCATGCAATATTGAATTTTGATATATTATGAATACCCAATCTTCTCTCTTCCGTGGTTTGACATACAGTATTCCACTTTACTAAATGAATCCCTTTTTTGTTAGCATTGTGTTTGATATTAGATAATCCCATTTGAATCCCCTTCCATCCATATGAACAATTCCTACTTCTAGAGTCCCATATAGATGAGCCCCTGAAGTATCTATGCTTGAAAAGACATGAAATGAAGGAAAAAGGATTTGCAGTAAGTCTCCAAGCCAGTTTCATCATGCATACAATATTGAATTCTGAAGTATTACAAATACCCAATCCTCTCTCTTCCGTGGTTTGACATATAGTGTTCCACTTTACTAAATGAATCCCTTTTTTCTTAGCAATACCTGCCCAGAGGAAATTTTGTTGCAGCCTCTCTACTGTGTGACATGTGCACTTGAGAAAAAGAAAAAAAAAAATCTAAACAATAGCCAAAGAGCTATGAACAGACTTCAATGACTGAAGAAAACCTGCATAGGATAAAGAGATTACCTGCCATGTTCCAATCTTACCAATAGTTTTATCCACTAGAGAATGACAGTGTCGATTTTTCAAACTACCATGGAAAAGAGACAAAACCAAATAACGAACCGGAAGAGACCCTTTGTTAGACCCCAGTTCCTTTAGATTTATATGCTTTAAGCTTGGTGATACTAAAAAAAAGACCTTGCTTTTTGTTACATTAAGTTTTTTCCCCATAGATTTCTCAAAAACTGAAAAGATGTAATTTATTACCGAAGCAGATCCAGAAGATGCTTTGCCAAGCATTTTTTTAAAGCAAGTAAGCTATATCCTTTACTATTATTATGTTGATCTACATTTTCTTACTTTCTTTTTACTTTTTATTTTCTTGATAAAAAATTATTAATTTTCTTTACAATACGATGGTTTGGGCATAAATTCTTATTTATTTCGTTTACTTTTAATTATGTGGGTGGATCTTGATTATTGCATATTTTGATGGTCATTCTTCGTATTTGATTTGCATATTAATGTTGGAGGAGATATTTATTCTATGTATATTTTTTGCGAATTTTATTGTTAGGGTTTGGAAATGATAGTTCGCAAAGAAATTCGATAGTGACTATCGACATAGGACTGCACAAATGTAAGCTGTAGTAATTTTCATTTATTTATTTTTCCATTATCTCATTTTGTAAGTATTTTTCCCAATTCGTGAAGATCAATAAGCATATTCATCTTTAAATGCATGTTGTTATACTTTTTATTATTTAGTTTTTATTGATTTCCGTAAATTGTAAAACAAGGATTAGAATGCTTGAAATTAATTTATTTATGATCTTATTTTGAGGACATTTTCTTAGAGGAAATTGATTTAAGATCTCATGATTACTAATATCTTTCAAGATTTACATATTTTTATTTCTTAACTTTTCAGTTTTCAATAGCAGAAAATTTCATGATCTTTTATTTGATGCTTGATATGGTTAAATGCACATGCGATTTTAAGATATTAAAAGAACTTACTAGTGATAGCATAAACTCTAATATTTTATGAACAATGGGTTTAATTTTATAACTTGATTTGTTTTTTACAAGTATTTTTTGTTTTAATAACAAGTTTTTTATTTCTTATTTAACTTTATTTATGCATTTTATACTCTCTTAAGTTTATTTCTTTTATATTTTATCACAAAAGATATAGATGTTTCCATGTAGCAAAATACCTTTGCAACATTTTTAATTTTAAATTTTTGGATCTTTGCTCTCTAGAAATTATTTTATTGATTTATAATTTTTATCTAAACTTTACAAATATTTGAAAAATTCTTAACTTCAAAAATAGGAAACCCTATTTGTTTCTTTTTTTATTTTTTAAAAATGATAAACTTATATGTAAAGTTTCTTGCTGCAGAAATGCTCTATGACTATTTTTTATCTCTTTTAATACAAGTTTTAATATTTTCAAAATCACTATCCATTTTGTTTTCCTTTCAAATATTTTTAAAATTTCCTTTCTAACTACAATTTTGTAATAGAGTAACAGTTTTCAATTTTTTCAATTTTAGATTCAAAATTCATTGTTCAAAAAATTGTATTATGAATTTTAAGAATTTTAAAATAATATATTCTCTATACTTAAGACATAGAATACCAATTTAAAAACCTTTAAGGTTTCAAAATTGTTACTTTTACTTCAGAAATAGAATACTAATTTAAAAACCTTTCATATTTAAATTGTTTCTTTTTGTGGTCTCAAATTACATTTATTGCTACTTTTATTTTTTCAACTCTAGAATTTTAAAGTCCCTAAATTGTATCTAGGATTATTACTCCTTTCTTAAATATTTTCGAAAAGTTATAGAAAAAGAAATTTCTTGTATATATATGCCTTGTTTTTATTCATGATTGCATTCTTAATTGCCATATTTTTAAATGTTTTTTGAAATTTATTTACGACTCACTGTTTTTAAGAATTTTGAAGAAACAAATATCAATGTTATTTTTTATCTCAATTTATCATTTGAAAATAATTTAAGTGTTTTTTAGAATTATTATTTATTTATTTATTTCTACTTATGTGTTTATGTGCAACGCACATAAATCCACTAGCTATATATAAGCCTTGTTACTTTTATTATTCTTTTTTTTTTAAAGCATGGAATGAACTAAGCCGAGTTACTCAGAAGCGGCCGAGTCGATTTTTTGAACACTGGTCAAACGTGTGGGAGGCATGAATTTATCCGGAAAACTTGAAGAAGCTGTATATCTCTAACAATGACCTCACCGGAAACCTACCGGATTTTTTTAAGATTTCACGATCAGTGACGTTCCTGGCAGATAACAACCAGCTAACTGGAAGTTGCTTAATGGCTGGCCAAATGCTAATTGCTATCGTTTCGCACGGTATTGGAAACCACTGCTCTGGCCGAGTACTCGACCCATGCCCGATCTGAGTACTTGATCAAGTCCGAGTAACTCGGCCTGAGTAATGTTGAGTACTGTAGCAACAAAAAAACACTTATTAGCTCAAGCTCATTTTATACATAGAACCAGTGATTTAAAAAACGCCGAGTTGAACCGGACTCGCCCGGTTCGACTCGGGAATCGGCCCTAGATGTGCCGATTCAGGCAAATTATACAGAATCGCCCGGTTCCAGAGAGAACCGGGTGATTCTGTACAGTGACTCGCCGATTCACTGTACGGAATCGGCGAGTCCAGTGAAGAACACGGGCTGCAAAGTGTTCTTCATTGGATTCTTCAAAATTTGTCATTTTTTTATTATTTTTCTTGTTTTTTTGCCATGTGATCGAATATGCAGGTTTTATGCAGCTTTTTTCAGCCTTTTCATGGATTAAATGGTAGAGAAATTTCGTATTTTTTTATAATGAAAGTTGCGTTTTTAGGGTTTCTGCCTTTCCTTGTGTTTCATGCCAAATAGGGCATGAATCTGTGAAAATTTGTAGGCATTTTGATCTTAAAGTTGTTCATCAAAAAATTTTGTTGCGAATTTGTGATAATCGTTGAGAAAAACAGAGTAATTTGGAGATTGAAGACTCGGGTTCACGAAACCAGGTAAGAACTTTAGGTTTTTTTTTTTTTCCTCCATATGATCAATTTCACTGCATATTTTGAAAAAAATGAGTTACATTTGTAGGATTTTTAATCTTTATTGTGTCATTTATCATTTAACATGTTCAATTATATTTAATTTGCTCAATTACAGCCTGATTTTTTAGATGAACACAGTGATGTTTATGAAAAAAAATTTCTGCTCTTTTTTGTTTTTTTTTCCGCCTTTCGATTTTTTGTTCACGATATATTACAAATAATGTGTTAGATTTCTAGGGTTTTTAATCGTTATAGTCTTGTTTATAATCAGATGTATTCAATTTGATCTGATTTATTCAATTTGTCATTTTTTTTAGATTCAATGACACTGTTGTTTGTGAAGAACTGCGTTTTTTTTTTTTGTTCAATTTAATCGATTTGATTTGATTTATTGATGATAATGTCTTCATAATTTAGGGTTTTGATTCATTATATTATTGTTTACCAAAAACTGTACTTAATTGGCTGTAATTTATTCGCTTGGAGGTGGAAATTTTAGTTAAAATGGCTGATGTAAGGTGGCTCTGTAAAGAACATTTTTTTTTTTTCTTTTTTTTTTGTAATCCATGATCGAATTGCTTTTTTTTTTTTTTGTAATCCATGATCTAATTTTTTGTTTCTTTTTTTTTTTTTTTTTTTTTTTTTTTTTTTTGTTTAATTCCTATTGATTCGAATTTTT
>NW_006497417.1:487409-499065 GCF_000471905.2 Amborella trichopoda
CATGAATCTCTATTGAATTTTTATTTTATTTCATTATTTTTAATTTTTTTTTCTGAATAACCAATTTTGACCAACCCGAATTGCTGATCGAGCACTCCGATAGGGATATGTGGGGTAAATGATCTGTCCCACCTATCTCGGTTTTAAAATACTGATTTGTTAAATCCAAAATAATCATTTTTCTTTTTAAATTTTATTTCTTGGCAAGTTTTTTCAGTGACGCACCAATGGATGTGTGCCCATTTAAGGTTGAACAAGTGCCCTTGATGGTGTTGGGTTTATGTGGCTTTTAAAGGCCTTATGAGTGTAATGAAAAACATTTATTATAGTAGAACATAAACTTAATAGAAGTGTGGTCCCTCGAAGACCATACTAAGCAAATGATGTTTGCTGACACCGGACTGTGCTTGACGATCTAGGCCAGTCAGTTGGAAAACCCATGGTACCTGGATATAAAAAATAAACCGAAAAAGGTTTTTAGGTTAGCCCTTGATGAGGTCGTAGCTTATGCTTAAATGAGTAAGCCAAGGGATTGTGTGACCCTTGTGTAGGCCTACAGATACAGGGGCCAAAACCTCATTTATATTCTATCACATGGCATGCATATAGATAGATCGTTCGGGAAAGCCAGATATCCATCTTTGGGTGAAACGTATACATGTACAAGAGATACCCCTATGCGCCATAAAGTTGTGGTCGCATCAGGTCGTGGTGACCTTGACTTGTCTCTAAGAGAAGACCTGTAATCTATAGACTGTGATTGCGACTCCTTGGCTCATCAACTAAACTTTGGTGACTCGCTAATGAACCCCTTCTTGGACTATAGATCATGGGAAACACTGGGTTGGTTCGATAAAACAAGTGTGGTCTGTAGTCCACAGTTGAAAGTGGAGTATCACGTAATCGTTGATAGAATTCTTAAACCATATGGATCCACTTCCCATCATATTAATTTAATTGTGTTCATTTGATTATTTTATATTCATTATTTGAATTTTTATGAATCTTTCAATATTTTATTTATGATTTTCGGAATTATAAATATGAAGTTATTGATTTCACAAATTATATAAAATTTAAATAATGTTTAAATAAAATTTTAAAATATTTATAAAATTTTCATGGGGGCCCAAAGTGCACATGAACCCACCATGTGACAAATGAATGGGAGCCCACATATGCCACATATGGGTGGCATGCCCCACCCATTGCTTCCTTTGCTATTACTTTGATATCAAGTTTTGTAATTTTTGAAAAGTCCATCTTATAAGCATATGGTCAAATATAGTTTGGGAAATATTGACCATATCTTATCTTGATTATTGACAGAATATCTTGACTTGATTTATTGAAATATTCTTATGGAAAATGTAAGATGGATTATGCAATTTTATAAAATGCATGATATTTTAATAATTTTAATTTATTTAAATATATTGATGGGAAAAATGTTTTAAAGAACTGAGGATAATGGTTCATACACCTTCCATAATGTTGATGGTCCATTTATAGATTGGATGGCCCAGATCTCTCACCCTACAAATCACCTTGATCAACGGTCTTTATTCAATCTAAAAAAAGAGACAAACTATGGGAAACCCTAAAGAAACCCTAGACCTAAATTTCACTATAAATAAGGGTGCTCTCCCCCTATCTCTACACACCTCTCTCTCTCCTATAAACGATCTCTCGTTCTTCCCTAGGGGCCATGCCCCTCTCCCTCTACTCTCTGATTTTCTCTCTCTACTCTCTCTCTCTCTCCTAAAAAGACCCTAAGGGGCACGTCCCGACATAGAGACTCTCTCTCTCATTATCTATTCTAAGGGTTGGGAAAATTAGAATTAAGCCTAATTATTATAGAGTTAAGGTTTTGTAGAGATTTATGGGTATTTGGCCGAAATTAGCTTTCCCGGTTCAAGATTGAAACTAAACCGCTGATTCCACATTATTGGATGTGGTGACTCGATGTGAGGTGCAAAAAGCCGAGTTGAGATAATCTCCGACATCTTTTCTTTCATTTGTTTGTTCTTTTATTTTATATTTTCAATCACAATATTAAGTTGTATGAATGGCATCAAGTAGTTAAGATCATGCGTTATTTATTTTTGGAATTTCTATTGTTTGTAATAAGACTATCTGTGAGTGATCGTGTTGCCAAAATTATAAAGGGTGATTATTATTAAAAAAAAAAAAAAATTATAGTTCACCAGCAAAAGATCACATAGATCTTTCTTTCAGATGGCCCTAAAATAGGGGAGAACGGGCCCATGTAGCTGGTCTCCTCCATCAAATGATGTCTTGAAAGGGGAAAATATATGATCAGCCTCATAGCGGACTAGAAGATTACTGAGCAAATTTTTAAACAGGTTAAAAAAAGAAAAATAAAAGAAGTAATATAAAGCATTAGAAGATTAAAAAGATCTATAAAATATTGATTATTGAAATTTTAATTTAAATTTCAAATGTCTTTTTAAAAAAATTGAAAAAAGGAAACATCCAAAGATTCTGAAATAATCTAAAATAAAAACTACCAAAATCATCCTAAACTTATCTCTAACAAGTATAGTGATATATTGTTAATGTTTTTCCTATTTTTATTTATTTATTACATTTATGAGGGAGGGGCAAGTTTTGGTGGGACTCGCCCTTGAGTTCGCGTGGACTCGAGAATCACGAAAAGCTGGTGAAAGTGGTTCCGAAAGAAGAATCCAAAGAATGACTTCTTTTTGTTCTGAGGTTGCATTTTCGTACCAGGTTTTAATTCGTAGAAATCAGTTCCAAATTTGGGCATTCGAAACGAGTGTAAATTGATAATAGAAAGGCTAAAATTTAAAGGAAAGTTGTTTGATAGGGCTGCGGTCCTATCAAAGGTAGTAAAGCCTCAGCTCATAACTCACGTTAATTGTAATTCTAGCATCGGAAAACCATTGATCATCTCGACTTGAAACTCTTGCTTGTAAAAAAAAATTAGAATTTCAAACTCTAAAAATAGTGAATATTGTAACAAATTGTCTACAGCGTCCATTTAACACTAAAAATAAGTGTCCATAGATCCACAAGATTTATACATTTTTTTTACTTCCAAAGTTTATTATCAGCGTTGAAAATTGATTTTAGATCCATCCTAGAGATTTCTATTACCAAAATCCAATACGAGGATTTGAGGTGGGGATTTATTTTATTGTCGTAAAGCTTAGGCCTTATAAAAACTTCATCTTAAAATTTCCTACACTTTTTTTCTTCCCTTTTTTTTTTTTTTTTTTCAGAATTTTGACCTTTTAAGACCACCTTAAAATGTTTTAGACTCTTTTTTTTTTTGGGTAGAATTTTGGCCTCCTCTACCTAGATATTGGAAAAACAAAAAAAAAGAAAAAAAAAAAAAAAGAAGGCATGATCCTATTGGGAGATAAATAAGGGTGACAAGGGACCGGGCCGTGAGACAAACCTGGCCCTGGCCCGACCATTGTCCCATAGGACGGCTCTGGCGCTGCCCCTAGCCCAACCCTCGTGCCACAGTAGCTGAGGCTTCCTTTCTTAGGGGCGGCAGATCAGGCCCGGAGTCCCGGACCTTTGCCGGTTCCAGAGACGAAGACCTTTCACTCCATCGACAAACTTAAATCCCAATGAGAAGTGGTCCTTGTCTAAAGGAAATATCCTCCAACACCTCAGAAGCCGTACACTTTTAATTCTTTCACTCCCACAATCAACGCGGTTTCCAGGTCATGCGCTCGCTGAGCCTCGGAACAAATGTTGATCAGTGTGAACGGCCGGGTCCGGTCTCTCTGTTCACCATCTTGCCCGATTGCTCCACTTTAGGAGCAGGACTTCAGTTTCTGATGGATCCGGATCCACCTCGCTGAAGCTTCGAAGTGGTTTCTTTTAGCAGCCGGACCACACCTAGACCCATCAAATTATTTTCACCACTATCCTCATTTAGGGGGTGAGAAACAGGTGGAGTGGACGAGTAGACCCCATGAATTGATTTGATCGGATCCGAGTCTCGATCCACATGATGGAGGTTATGGATTGGGTCTGGGTCTACTTGACCCGATCCGATCCGACTTGGGTTAGGGCCAGATCCAATTTAAACCCTTTCGGATTTGGTTTGGTGGGGTCAGGCCCTCACTTTGCATTTATACATACAACATGCGCAAAAATATATGGTAACCATATAGGATAAAATACATTCACATACTTCTTTTATATTTTTTTATTTTTAGATCTGAACCCATGGTCAAGAACTCAAGATTGGGTTGGAGCCCAACCTAAACTCGGTCGGGTTGGGTCCAAGTTTAGTCGACTTGGAAGATACCCGACCGAGCCATTTTTACCCTTAAACTTACCCACTAATCTTTATATTTTGGAAAATTGTTTGGTTAGTCGGCTTACTCACGCTATTTAAGGCGTTCTACCAATAAACTATATTTCAAAGATGTATTTTCCATTCAAAATTTGAAGTTCAATAATCTCAACCGTGACAATTATCTAAATTTGGAAATTTAATTTTTAAAAGATTGTAAATGTTATTTTTTGAATTCCTTTCATCACCATCCAATTTAGCTTTTAATAGATGTAATATTTTTTTTATATCCGGACGTTAGATAGACAAGGGACCGCAGGGTAACGAGTGACCCGACCGACGCAGCAAAACCGTGTCCTTATCTTTTTGTTGCCTTCTCGATATCCATATGTGGTCCATATTTTCTCACTCTTCCCAAGTCGATTGTTTCCATAATCTTTGCGATTGCGAATCCAAGTTATTGTTTACAGACTTGTGATCGTGGGCCTTGCGTATATTATTAAAAAAAACTCATAAAAAAATATTAAAAATCAGAAAAGTATAAACAATGAAAAAGTTTATAAGAGATGAAACTTTTTCAAAAAGCAAAATGCTGATCAAATATAATTTTATCTTTTTTTTTTTAAGCTTGATTAAATATAACTTTCTCATAATAAATGAGAAAATAAAAGAATTAAAAGCCAAAAAACCATACAAATAAATGAG
Organism: Amborella trichopoda; assembly: GCF_000471905.2. The sequence goes on from NW_006497417.1 coordinate 492,415, forward strand.
AAGCTGATAATTAGTCAATTAAAATTGATTTAATAAAATATTAGATTTTTTTATATATACAAATCTTTTTAATCCACCAATATAAGAAAAAAAAAATGGCAGGATGAAAACCGAAGTATTCGACCAGGCCCATCAACCCATTGGATCATTTCCTAAGTAAACAAGAACCAGTTACTGGTAATTACATAGGAATAAAAGATCATCCAGTTTGTTTTATGAAAGTTGACTGATTTTTTTATTACCCTGGTTTTTTAACCTCTGAGTTCGATATGAATCACTAAACTCTGTAACATTTTCCAACCCATATGATCAGTTCCCTTCCTATAAAAGAAAAAAAGCCAGGTACAATCACAAAGGATAAAGGATTACCCGGAATTTTTCCCTTTCGCCTTCACGACATAGTAGAGATCAGACGACAAGGGCTCGCCAAGAGCGGGGATGAAATACGCAGGATCTCTGTAGGTATATGTGTGGCTATGTTTGCCACCTCCCTGTCGCTCTGTAAATTTCACGATTATCTGTTTGTTTTGTGGGAACGGAGTGCTCTTCAGACGGATATCAGTTTCACAACTCCAACAACAGGCATCCATGTCTGAATCTTCGTCAATGTCCTGCAAGACGAGGTACCCGGAAAAAGGGCCCTCTGGTGGTGGGTCGAAAAGCGTGTTCCCATCGGCTCTTCCAGTGCCGGCTTGCCGGAAAAGTGACAGTGGTTTTGTTACATACATGGTCAGAGAGAGAAAAAATACCGCAAAGAACGGTGGTCCTTTCTCAATGGTTAATAGGAAGAATTTCTCAATGGTTAATAGGAATTGATAATGAAAAATATATAACCAATTTATATTAAGGAATTGGGTGTCAAGAGAAGCGCACGTCAAACGCGTTTGTTGGTATTGCGTGTTGTTTTCTGCTTTATTGGCGAGCTTGAGATGTGAATGAGCCGCCATAGTTTTATAGGCATAAAATATTAGAAAAAATAAATATTACAAAAAGCTTCCCAATTAAAATATTATAAAAGCTTAAAATTTTGCAAATTTTTTTGTTTGGATGTTATTTGACAAAAGTTGAAAATTGTTTTGGCCATAAATATTTATTTTGAAAAATTTATGTAAATATCCGTTATATTTTTTGTTGTTATTAAAAGACCTGAAAATTTATGCTATTATTATACATGTGTTTTTTTTTTCAACTTCATAACACTTTTTTTTTTAAAACGATGAAATTGCCCATTTTCGGTTTTTGAAAAGCTGATTTTTTTTTTTTTTGGTTTTTTAAAAACCAATTTTTATTTTTAAATTTTGATTTTGAAATATTGAATTTTTAAATATCAATATTATGTGTGTCCAAATATTTAAAAAAAAATATCTGTTATATTTTTTGTTAAAACAAAAATATTCAAAACTTTACTTTATTGTACGGATGTCATTTTTTTAACTTCATAATACTTTTCTTTTTAAAAGACAAAACTATCCATTTTCTATTTTTGAAAAGCTGATTTTGTTTTTTGTTTATTTGGTTTTTGAAACTCTCTTTCTCTCTACCCTCCTTCTACCGAAGTTTTTCTTTAATTTACAATGGGGCAAAACCCTGCAAACTTTAATATGCCCTCAATCGGTGAAGATTTAACCCAAGACAAAGGAGGTTGAAAATTTGGTTGAACCATATCATAAAATCCACGGAAACCCTATTAAAAATCGCAGGAGGAGATGTAGATGGTGAAAGCTTGCAATGCTCACAAAGGCACAGAAGCTCCAATAAAGATAACAGGTTGAAAACCAATGGATTTTGGACCAAAACTGAAATTCGGTTTTCCAAAAAGGAGCGTGAAGACGACCTTTTGGCTATGGGAGTAAAGCTGCCACTCAAGCCCAAGAAGAGACCGACAACTGCAAATAAATACATAGGGTTAGTATTTGGTTTCTCCCTCCTTTCTCTCCTCTCCCAAATCTCCCCAAAAAATAAATATTCACCAAAACTGAATTTTCTCTATTTACATTCATAAACCTAAATAAAATGAGATTGAAAGCAGTGGTTTTGATTGGGCTAGCAAGAAGAAGAGCTTGAATCTATAGAAAAAGAATGAGCATTTGTAGAGAAAGTTGGCAAATAAGACTTCGGTAGAAGGGTAGAGAGAGAGAGAGTGTTTCAAAACCAAAAAAAGCAAAAAAACAAAATTGGTTGTTAAAAAGCAAAAAATAAGTAGTATTGTCTTTAAAAACAAAAAGTGTTATGAAGTTGAAAAAACGGACATAGTATAACAACATAAAGTTTTAGATATTTTCGTAATAACAAGAAATATAACGGATATTTATATAATCTACACAATATTTAAAGATGGGTTGAATTGGTTTTTCGGCTATCATCTATGCCTTTACACTTTTTTTTCTAAAAAGTTTAGGGTATTTTCGTAAAAAAGAAGTTATGAAGGTTGAAAAAATGACCATATGAGTAATAATATAAAGTTTAATGTACTTTTGTAATGGCATGAAATATAACGGATACTTGATAGTTTTTTTATTTATTTTTTTATTATTTTAAAAATCCCTTTCATAAGAAATTGTTTTTTATCAAAAAAATCATTTTCGCTACTTCTTTAACTTCATTTAGATGTGTGCTTGACTCGGGCCTTGGAGAGCGGCCCATGATGTCAGATGACGGACACCATGAAGTAACACGACGGGCACTTTTTAGCATCGGACTTTCTTGGAACTTTTTGAAAATATTCAAATTTGTGGCGTTGTTTATAATTTCTTGCGGAGGGCAGACATGGGCAAGAAGCAACCACACAATATCCATTCTTACTTTCCACGTGGACCTTACTATTGCACAAGGACATGAGCTCATTTAATTTTATATGGCCCTTTGCTCTCACATTTGAAAAATATTTTACGAAGCTCATTTTTTTATCTTCTACCGTAGGATTATTTCTTTGGAAAAACCCCCAAATATTTCACCTAACCCTTACATCTCTTTTTTCCCTCGTTTTTTTTTTTTGTCCATAAAACTGATCCCATCAAAAATTTTATTCCATCTCAATCTAAACTTTTTTAAACCTCAGGCATGCTTTTGTTTTTGGGTTCGTGGGTTTTTGGATTTTTTGCTTGCATTCTCTACTAAGCTGCCTTCTTGCAAAGTGTTGGGGATGTTTCTTAAAAAGAAATTGTCTCTCCTATCTTCATTTTTTTTCTTTACTTCTTTTTTTTTTTCAGTGATTTTCTCCACTTGTTCTTGATTTAAATGAGAGTGTTGTTTGGTTTTCTATTTTTTTGTTGTTGTAATCATTTCATACATGGCCGGTTTAAAGAATGGGTTCATGGCGAAAACCTATTTCAGGGCAATGAATGCATGTTTCATTTTTTTTCTTGGCTTTATTTGTCTGGAATAATTTCTGGTGTTGTGATACTTATATTGTTCACAGCAATGACTATTTATTTTGGGCAAGTCTCGAAAGCATGTGAGGTGAGTCCAATTACTCTCTCCCTCGGATGGTTGTGGGTGAGTGACAAAATCCCCCTTTAAGCCACTATTTATTTATTATTGGTACCATCGTAAAAAGTACATTATTGAAAAAAAATTATTATTCTTGGTCCTATATTCACAGGTTAGTTGAAATATGATAAACACAAGTAGTCGATTGTTCTTGTGTATATATGGTGGTGGGCTTCGCTCTAGCTCAGATGGCAGCATGGAGTTTGTTGGTGGGGATTCAAGTGCATTCTCTATTCACCAACACACGAAGTTGGAGGAGATAAAGGAACATATAGCAAAGCGATTCTCCATAGACTCATGTGCAACGTCGCTGAGGTATATTTTCCCATGTAATAAGAAACGCCTTGTCACCTTAATTAGTGACATTGATTTAGAAACACTGCTACTTGCACATGAAGACTCCAATGAACTTGAAATATATGTCTTTGATGGATGTGAACAAAGGAGTGGCGCTCCTCTGGTAAACATTCACACAAGGTATGTTTATCATTGGTTTTATATTTATATCTATACATTATTAAATATTTATATCTATACATTATTAAGTTAGTCTAATAGCCTTTTTGAATAGTAGCATTTTATTTCATTTGATGTTTTAGGGGCAATGATGGCTTGAGGGGTCAACCCTTTACTTCGAATGTTGAGGAAGGCAATAATGGTCAAAATAATATGCCTCGCTTGCTTAACACATGAGAAAATCTATTAAGTGGCATTGGACAAGAATTTCTTAGTATAAATGATTTTCATTATGCTCTTAGCAAGTATGCGATGACACACCACTTTGAATTTGTATATATAAAAAATGAGAACTATCGGGTAAGGGCAAGATGTAAGAGAAATAACTGTCAATGGGAGATTTTGGCTTCTAAAGTTGGACAACAGAAAATGTTCAACATCAAAACTTAGCAGAGAGAGAATTCATGTGGTGTGGGGGTGAGCATCAATGTCCATAAGAGAGCATCATAACAATTTGTTGCCAGCCTCATTAAAAGTAAGCTAAGTGACACCCCAAGATACAAATCGGAGAAATAATGAAGGATATAGCTCGAGATTATGAGATAGAGCTTTCATATCTTAAAGTATGGCACGGCAAGGAGACAACGATAAAAGAGTTGCATGGTTTTCAAAATGAGGCTTACAATCGCCTCCCAGCATAAGTCGATCGCCTTTTATAGACAAATCCTAGAAGCCATGTGGCACTTCAAAAATGGCCAGACAATAAAATTCGATAAGTCTTTTTTTCTTTCGCTGCATCAATATATTGCTTTAAAAATAGGAATCGTCGACTCATTTTCCTTGACAGAACACACTTGAAAGCTCGGTTTCTTGGAACATTGCTTGCTGCCACCTCTACAGACTCTGAGGATGAGATGTTCCCAATTGCATATTCTATCGTTGATGCAGAAGATTCTGACAATTGGTTTTAGTTTCTAGAAAACTTGAAGAGTGCTATAGGAATGGAGCGATCAATCACATTTATATTTGATAGATATATTAGTTGGTTAACAACATCCAAAAAGTGTTTCAAAATGCTGAGTATGCCTTTTGCGAGTATCATATGACAGAAAATCTTTAGAAGGAGATGAAATATATTCCTCGTGATGTTAAAACGGCTATTATATCAACTTTTCAATGTGCCACACGTACATTTAAGCAATATGAATTCAACCAAAAAATGAGAGAGATTCAAAGCCATTCCCAAGAGGAATATAGATGGGTAATAGAGTCATCACTAGAGCATTGGGCTACTACAATATTCAAGGGAAAGCGGTATGGACATGTTACAACAAATGTAGCCGAATCATTTAATAATTGGATTCCAGAGGCTCGTGAACTCCTTATATTACAATGCCTAGATTGAGTCAGGAGGCAAATGACGCAATTGATGGCCGAGAACCTTTTGGAGTCTGAAAAGTGGACTGCTATTCTCACCCCCAAAAATGGAAAAGAGATTGGCAGGAAACATAAAGAGCTCTCTTTCTGTAAGTGTTATAAGGGTTTCAAGTGAGGAATTTGAAACAATTGCAGACTATAGGACTTGCTCTGTGAACATAGTCACACAAGGTGTGAGTGTTAGGAATGACAGATCAGGGGATTGCCATGCAATCATGCATGTAAATCCCGATATGTGGCCTAAAGGGGATTGTATGAATATTGTGATGAATACTTCACAGTTGCAAAGTACCGAGAGACATATTCTAAACCAGTTAAACATATCTCACTATTTGATATGTCATTGCATGGGGAGTCATTTTCAAATGTGCTAGATGTGCTACCACCACACACAAAACGCCCTTCTGGTCGTCCTAATAAGAAACACATTGAGTCACAAGAGGTGGAAGTGAGACCTATTCGTTGTAGCAAGTGTGATCAGCCGGGACATAATAGGGCAAGTTGTAGGGCTGCTCTTCAGTAACAGGTTAGTAAATTTTCCTTTTGTTATATGCATTTACAATAGATTTACTCTTGAGATGACATTTAACCTTTTTAGTACCTAAAAGTATTTAAAAAACTATAGCCTCTTATTTGTATTTTATTGTTACTAAATATATACCTTAAAAGGTTTCATTATTCTCGCGTATGGATATCTCTTATTTGCTTCTACAGGTTTAGGTTTGCTTGACCGATCTTGCATAATCATTTTGCATCATCTATTGAGAAGTTAGATGAATTACATAACCGTGATCATGGGTTTAGAATCCTATTGTACTATCGTCAGTGTGGAGACACCACAAATGCTTTTGTTTGTTAATATTTTGAGCTTAAATTTCTATAATATAAACTATCAGTTTTGATTTGTTAAGACGAATGCCTCTATGTGATTGTTGCTATAGCACTCGTCTACCATCCAGATCGGCGGATTATGAAGTCAAAGCACAATATTTTTTAACAAAGAGAACCATCACATTCACAATTTTAAGTTATTTCAACAAAACCAACTAAAACTTTCAGAGAGAGAGAATTGTAACTTTTAGAGAGAGAGAGAGAGGGGATCTGAAGCATGAGAGAGAGTTTCATTCATTTCTTGTCAATCGATGACCTCCATAAAATTATTATAAAAAGAAATGGTAGAACGTAAAAAAAAAAGGTTTTAACGGACGTATGCTTACTACTAGTAATTTTACAAATTTGCTTCTCTCTCTCTCTCTCTCTCTCTCTCAC
>NW_006497417.1:516879-543848 GCF_000471905.2 Amborella trichopoda
ATTATGGCGAGTTACATGTCCCAATTCAAAATGCATCTTACCTTGAGGCGCCTAATTGCCTTTTTAGCAATTTTTCTAAAAGCCAAAACAAGGGTATTTTCTTAAATAAGATTGGGAAATAATTTTTAGGGTTTTTTGGGATTCTTAAAAACCTTCTCTAAGAGGAAAAATGATGGAAATACAACAATATCAAAAATTTCAAAGTTAGGCACGACATGATTGCAGGGTCACAAATGGGCACAAGGGGGCTACATTTGCACTCTTATCACATGATGCTAACATGTTCATTGAGCCATTATGTCATACTTGTGCTTGTTAATGTTTGGAATATGGGTGTAGAGACACGTGTCAGATGCCATTTATTGATTGAGAGAAGAATACACGTCACAAGATCTCTCATAAATGTGTAAAGTTATAATTGAGATATGTCACCTTCTAACCGGAACACGTATAAGTTACATAAAATAATAAGACACGCTATCAGTCGATACTCAACTGAGTCACCTCTTAAAAATCGTGATGGATTTTTTTGACCTTTTTTTTCAAGACATGTGTTCTTTAACATAGAGATTATGAATATGAAAGAATAAATGATTTTTAAAATTTAAAATAATTATTTATTTAAAAAATTATTTAAATATTATTTTTAATAATCTTTAGATGGATCATCTATTTACATTCATTTTTAAAATAAATATTTTATATCTCGAGACAGCAAATATAAAAATGCAATCTCCCGCCGCATGGAGCAATTTTTCAAAGTAAAATATAAAAACTTCAAAGGGATTTCATCCCTCTAATCTCATGTGAAAGAAGAGAGGAGATGGGCATTAGCTGTAGCATGCACCCTCTGTCTCTCTCTCTTCGTATTCTCATGCACTTAACGTGTTTTAGAAAAACATAATCAGATTTCCTATTGGTTGATTTCAACTTAAGGCATAGTTTTATGTATAGTTTCAAATAAAGGAAAATTAGGATTTGGATAGCTAGGCGACGATATGTCAATCTCAAAATTTGATTGATGATAGCTCTTCAAAGGTTGAATGGAATAGATAAAGCCTCTCTTCACATCATAAATCTCCAATATCAATGTCTCAAATTATTATTTTTGAATAAAAAAGATGTGCTGGGGAATGTTAGAGATGTTCATTAGGCTTTGTTTCAGTCATGTTTATGTATGTATTAAATCCCTTTGCATTAGTGCTTTACTGTAACTTTAATGGTAGTGTATTTGTTCATGGACAAGGGATTATTCCTGTACTTATTATTATTGTTATTATTATTAATTTTTTTTTCTTTTTTTTAAAAAAGAACAATATGAAGCACCTTTATACACATCCAACATAAATTAGTGGAATGAGAATAAGTTACATACGGAGGAATCGGGCCTACCAGTCCCAATGCCACCCAACTTCCAAAAATAAGGGGCAGACTCCCTATTAATAGAGGTAAATCAGTATAACAGATACTTTATCTAGAAGTGTCTTAAAAAACTGGGATATTGAGAAAAGTTTAACAAATTCTTCACTCATTTCCGTTGTGGCTGAGAGATTCTCATCCAAACATAATTGTACTTTAGAGATACTGAATTGAAGGTAATTAATAACTTGATGATAGTGAGAGGACTTCGTATTTTGAAGTTTGTGGTAAAGTACATTTGTTAGGAGGTGTGAGTTAGTTTAAGTAGAAGGATTGCAAAAGGCCAAGGGGAGATAGGTCCAAAAAGACGTGATTGACAGTTGTCTGAAAAGATATGGGGATTCATGGCCTCACTGAGGGTATGACCTTAAATAGAGTGGAATGACGGACTAAGATTCGTGTAGTCGACTCCAATTAATTGAAAAAAAGTTATGATGATGGTAAAGTACAATGAATATTATTTTCAAACGTTCATGCTCAAAAAGCCACTGGAAATGTATATGATGAGACCATTTATTTCTGATACGAGGTCACAGTCATTATTGACTGTTAGATTTGAAATCGAAATGATTGAGAATGTATCATTGTTTAGCCATAACATCTAAAACAAAATATCTCGAATGTTGGAGCACACTTTCATCTATTGAATTTCACATCCAATGACTACAAGTGATCATGACCTCTTTGTACAAAAAATAAATAGCCTCACATTATGCAATCCCAAAACCATTCATTTGGTGTTGTATTTTGCAAAGAAGTCCAAGAAAGAGGATCTAAACGTTGTCTATAAACATAGCACACACGGATTCTCATTCACATGCAACATCCTCCACTATTTAAGTTGTTTCTCCGACTGAAAGTGAATTCTCTCAGCAATTAAAACAAACACAATATTTGGGCAGTTAAATGGGTTGTTATAATTTCCAGAGGAGGATTGAGAATCACATTCCCAAGGATTTGTAATGGAAGTGTATCATATTCAAGCACAAACTGATATGTTCTCTTTGGCCACGGTTAGAAATTTAGTCATTCCCAAGTCTGCTAGGGTCCATCATAAAAAGGAAAAATAAAATATAGCGAGATTTTTTTTTTTTTTTTGTTTTTTGTTTTTTTTTTGTGAAAAACAACCTTATTTAACTATCCCTGAGATAAAATTTCATAGGAAAAACATGATTCGGAGCTCCAAAAATTCTCCATATAATTGTTGAAATTTTACATACGCTCTGATACCATGATGGAAATTTTTGGATTAGGGCTGATATCACTGTTGGTACTTTTTGGAAAGATGTGTGGGTGCGTCTAAAGTATTTGATTACTAAAAGGAAGTACACATTCTTTTCTTTGAGAGATAATCACAAACATACAAGGTTTTTCACATATATCTCATTTTATCGGTTACGTCCATAGGTTACACACAAGTTACATCTACTGGTTGCATCCACATGTTACATCTTATCCCATTACATGGTGCCTATTACAACAATTTTGAAGCTACCCACAAACCTTTGTGTTTTGATACCTACCTACAAAGCCTACATGATTAGATAACTCCCCACAAACATATGTGATTAGATAACTCCCTACAAAATAACTACCCACTAATAGCCACTAACATAGAGAGATATAGAGAGATAACTACCCATGACTCATAACTACCCTCACATCTACTTTGAGTGAGAGAGAGATAAAAAAGACACGGACCCACAACTCCTATTATTTTGCATCATTTTCAACAATAATGACTTGTCAGAGACCGACTTTAAACTGTCAATTTGAGAGAGAATTAGATTTGGCTTGTAAGGCCTCCAAAGCAATTTTTGTTTTCACAAATTAGTCATAATTTTCTAGATGGGGTTTACCGAGGGGAGTAAATGGATAGAGTATACCCCTTCGAGAGTATAATAGGATACAAACTGTATGCATACAATGCGAGCACTTTGATCAGCTTGAAAAGAGAGTTGGTGGCACATGAATATGAGCCAAGGGCTGTAAACATTTCATTCTAAAGTAACAATGGAGATATACATTAACAAGCCAAACCAAGCACTACATTCGAAAGTCTCCCTAGATATCATGTATCTCAACCACACAAAGAAACACATTAAAATAATAGTTGTGAAACAAGCACTACACAATAACCATAACTCTAAAAAGTCATCTTAACACGTAATGCATAGAAATAGGAACACTTGATATTCGATTTATTGTTGGGATTAAGAAGGTGAGGCTACCATGGCTATTCCCACTTTTCTCTCAATTGGTAGGGATGCCTGAAAATATAGCTGAAGACCAAGCTTTCATCCATTCTCCTTAACATATACCTTTCCACCAAGGCATATAATGAGAAGGTCCATTGACCTTTATGACTAGGGTGGAGGACCTTCTCCACTCTCACATCCTTCTTATCCCCTCCGTTTCCAATTATATTTTGGTCCCATTTTATCTTCTCCATAATTACTTTGCTCAGGCCTATTCCCATTAGTCCTCCTTGCACACCACTTTTTCCTTTTGTTTCAAACCACACTAAGCCATTCTCATGGTCTTGTGTTTCATATGTTGCCTCCTTTCCCAGTAAGAGACCTTCTTCACTCCTAATACTTGTATCCACCATAACTGTTCCACCTCCAAATCCTTTACAACTGTGGATCTCCTCCCATTGCTGCTCCAAGCTCATCTTATAATACATGCTCTCCTTCAATTGCTGTTTTGGCTTGTCAAGCCCCCCTTTTTCCTTAACAAAGATAAAAGGACAGTACCACTCCCCTACTTTGATGCATATCGGCTCTTCTGCGGGGTTTGCGGCATCCCAAGGGGGAAATTGTGCTCGAAGAGAAGAATTCATGCCTTCGGCTCGATCCAATTTCAAACTCTTTGATTTTGAAATGTGACTTGTCCACCCATTCCTTCGTAGGAAAAGCGGTGGGTAGCCATCTGATGCTACAGACTTGCTAGTATAACTTTTACAAAAAAGTTTTTTCTTAGGAATAACGTTGATATGTTGATAGATATTATCAGGATTGAAAGGACATGGAATCTTGTCTTTCACACATTTACAGCAGCCGAAGGTTGTCTTCTCGGCGTCCTGTGAAGAAGTACACACCAACCTGCCCATGGTGATTCATTGATTTAGCTCCCATCCATGTTCGGCGACAAGTAGAAAGCAAGAATAGCCAGGAAAAAACTTGAGAAAATACTCGAATACAAATTATGAAACAGAAAAGACTAAAAGATGGAGAAAAATGTACGACAGTTTAAAGTTTTGTTGAAAGAAGTTTTTTGTCCCTGCAGTTAGGGATAGAAATTGAGATTCAGAAACAAAATTTAGACAGAATTTTCTTTTCTTTGTTCAGTTTGAAACACGGGAGAGAAATCTCTCACTAAAAAGATAAGTCGAGTGCTTACCCCTTATGTTTGCCATTTTCTTTGACAGCATAGTAGATATTAGATGACAAGGGCTGGCCGAGGACCGGGATGAAAAAGGCGTGATCGATGTGAATGAAAACGGTCTGCGGTCCATATTGCTGAGTGTAACACATACGAATGCATTTGTCCTGTGGAAAGGGCAACTCCCTCACTTTCGTATCCTCGCATAGTCCCCAGAAGCAAGTGCTTACAACTGAATCTTCCCCACAGTCTCGGAGGAGAAGGTAGCCGGAGAAAGGACCCTCCGGTGGCCCAAGAAATTGGCTACCCACCAAGTTCCCATCTTTAGCAGCCTGCAAATAGTGTGATAATGGTCGAGTAACATACATAATGAAGAAACTAGTATTTCAATTCTCCTAAGGGAGCGTTTGACAACTTGAATCGCAGTTTCCCTCAGAAATGAATCAAACTAAGAGGCTTGAGAAATGAGAGGATGGAAAGATCAGGGACATGAAAAGTGGGAAGTGTTTCACGTACTCCTCTATATTGTGGAGGATAATACTATCCCCACATACAATATATATATATAATAGGAGTACATGAGAGAGTGATTTATTGTAGATTGATCCTTCGAGTAAACTTCATTGATCGATTATATTAAGCAATGATAATCACCCAAAAGATATGTCAAGCAATGAAAGAATGATATATACTATTGCTAACGTTAGAGAAAACTTCAATGATGGATTCTATTAAGCAATGATAATCACCCAAAAAAAAAATTTAAGCAATGAAAGAAAGTTATATGCTATTGCTGACATTCAAACAAAATAAAAAAAAATTATATGCTATTGCTTCTCTTCTTTAACATAACTTTTGTAATGGTTTGGTATGAAAGGCGATTGAACCCGCAACATTGAATAGCCAATTAGAATGCATGGTGGTTGCCTTCCAACTGTTTTTCTAATTCAAATTTAGTTATATTTTTTGTTGGTCAAAGTCGTAAGGCAAGTACACACCCACAAGTCATTGAAATTCAACAAATAGTTTAAAAAGCTAAGCTATATCCAACCACATTGCTATGGTTGACTTGCGAAGTTTCTTAGCATTTTTAGTTCTCCAAATTGTGGCATTTTTTAATGGGTGTGGTTTGTATGACATTGCAATCTTAGACAATCAAATCAAGGTGCACGTTCAAATTTTATCATAAATATAATTTTAGTGTAAAAATTTATTAGGATGGCTTGAGAATTTATTTTCATTTTTAATTATAAAATTTTAAACTTTAAAACTGGTTCAAATCAAATAGATCTATGAACGCTTGAAAATCTTGAAACTGGAAGGTCCAGATAATGTTTTTCAAAATACACTATTTTTAAAACTCGAAATCTTTTTTCGCTTTTTAGATTTATAAATCTCGATCAATTAAAGGGTTTTCCAATATTAAAAGAACCTTTCATGATGGATTTTTGAGGTGTACCTTGATCTAGGTTTCAACTTTCAACCTTACATGAACTTTTTCCTTATTTATTAGTGAGATATTGCAGGAGAAAGTTGTGGCATTATTTGGTTCATCTAAAATTTTGGAAAGCACTTAAAATTCTTGAGATGAATAATTTTAAAAAAAAATTTAGATAAAAGGGATAATTCTATGTCAATGTGGAGGCATAATTTCTTTAAGTATTTTAAATTAAGCCCCTTAACTTGAGGTTGAGAGCTCACTCAAAGCAAGGGAGTAAGTGGACATTTCACGCCTGCAGTAGCATGAAGAAATATTACTAAAGTATCAGATTGTTTAGTCTTCGGAAATTGGCTTTTATCCGGAGGAAATTGAATCGGTGTCACCTGATCTAGATCAATGGTCTAGAATCACTTGGTTTCAACTATCCACCTTACGTTTATTTTCTAGTTATTACGTTCCCCAAATCGGCCGATCTAAAGTAATCTAGATTATTATCAGTGTTTGTAAAACTGGCCCGGTCGACTCGTACCTGGCCTGGTTACTGTAGAGTTTTGAATGTTTTCTATTGTTTCTAATTTGGTCATAAATACTTATTTTCATATTTTTCTTTTTTTTTCGAATCATTTCTAAAATACCCTTAAAAATTTAATTTTTCAAAATCCATTTTCTACTACCTTTTTAATTTCATTTGGATGAATTTTGTTTAGTTATACTTTAAATATATTTTTCCCATTTTATGGGACTTTTTGATATTTTTACACCCCTCTTTTGCCCGGCCAAGACCTGCCCAGCTCGGGACTACCCAGACCAGTTCCAGGTTATTCGGACCCGGCCCATGGCTAAGTTCCACGGCCAGTTAATGCAATCGAACACTGATCATTACATGAGGGGGCTGACGCCAAAACTCAGCTTTGGGTTTTAAACAAAATCTATTGTCACTGCCATTCCAAAATACTCGCACCGTTGAATTCAAGGGATGCCATGTAAATTAAACGAGAAGCTTTTTAGGACTCGAGTGAGAGAGGAGTATGGAGTCCCAAGTGTTGTCGAAAGATTTTGCATCCTCCGTAAGGATGATGGAGTTTTAGGCGTGGTTGTAGAACAGCAGGGGTGTAACGAGTGTGCCTTGACTCGCCAAGCCCACTCAGGACTCGAGTGAGAGAGTCCGGCGATGCCAAGTTTCTCAAAATTGGGTGTACAATTAAGGGATATAAAACAATTTTAAGTTTTTTAAAAAATAATTTAAAAAATGTTGGTTTGTTTTATAATTTTTTATATATTATTTGGATGTATTTTACAAAAATTGATGAGTGTTTTTCGCCATAATCACCATTTTTATGTTAGTGATGCACTATGTCAGTGTAGTTATTCAGTAGAATTGACTTGCTCTATGTCACAAGATATCATCTAAAATTTATGTAGAAGAATGATGAGCCTCATGGAAAAAGTGATATATAGAGATCAATATTCAATAGGCCAAGTTCATGAGAGTACTAAAATAAATAAATAAATAAATAAAAATCTCATTATTTAGTTTCTAAGCATTACGATTATATCAATAACAATACAGGCAACACAACTTTTTGACCATGTCTACAGGAACGGCACCCGATTGCATATTAATGCATCTAAGCAAAGGAACAAATTTACTTTCTAACATTAAAAAAAAAACATCATAAAAGTATTGAGAAAAAAACAGATTAACAAAAAAGAAAATAAAAAATACTACCATAATATTAGATTTAGTCATTAAAGAAAAAATACATGCCGCAAGTTTAGATTTTATAGCATTAAAACAAAATTGGAGATAAATTTAAAAAATCAGAGTTCTTTCCCATGAAAATTACAAATTAATCAGATAAAATTGAATATAATTATTTCAAATTTAAAAGTTAATTTTCTGCACAATTATTTTTCAGCAAAATAATTTTAAAAAAATTACTCAAGCAACTAAAAAATCATATTATAAAAATATGAAATGAAAAGTCACAAGAAATTCGTACTTGATTTCTTCACCATTTTTCTTCTCAGGATCTTATTTCTGGCAAAATGAAGCACGAAAATTTCTTAGTTCAACCAAATTACCATTGTGATCATGTGATGCACTCTCTAATCTCCAAAGGCCTAAATTTTGATTGAGAAATAATAAAAAACGACGGAGAAATCGATCATTGGGCGGAATTTTTCGAACTCAGGACTGAAACTCTGAGTCCCAGCCCTAGACACTAAAACTAGAGCACAAAAAATTATCTTTTCGATCAAATTAGGACTGGGATCTTGTAAGGAACTCTCTGATTTCCAAAGGCCGAAATGTTTTACTGAGAAATTAAAAAAATGAGCCCAAAATCAATTGTTGGGCGGACGTTTTTTAACTCAAAACTAAAACTCTGTGTCACAGCCCTAAACTCTAAAAATAGAGCACCAAAATTGATCTTTTCGATCAAATTAGGAGCGGAATCTTGTGCGGAACTCTCTGATCCCCAAAAGGCACCAAATTTGGTTGAGAAAAAAAATAAAAAAAGAGCCCAAAATCCATAGATGGGCAGAAGTTTTTGAACTCAGAACTGAAACTCTGAGTTGCAGCCCTAAACACTAAAAATCGAGCACCAAATTTGCTCTTTCGACCAAATTAGGATTGGGATCTTATGAAGAACTCTCTGATCTCTAAAAGACCAAACTTTTGACAGAGAAATATATAAAACAAGCTCAAAATTGATCGTTGGGCGGAACCTTTTCAATACCGTGAAGAACATCAAAAAAGGGGCTCAAAAATTATATTTTTGAGGTTTTTTCGGTTGTAAATATTTGATTTATATACTAAGATCAATTATTTCATCATTAATTAACCGTAAAATAATAAAAAACCTTGAAAAAATAAGAAAATTGAATCAAAGTGGAACCCGTGGGTCGCGGGTCCATTTCTGCATCAAATACCGGCTCCATTTCTCATAACACCCGTTTTGATAGTTATAACGCCTGATATTTCGGTAAACCGCCCCGTTAGCCAAAAACGATCTAGTTAATGTGAATTCTGGTCGGTTTGTGCACAAAGCAGCCAATTTTATGGGATAGTATAATTTCCACACGATCCGGATGCTTGAAGGATGCCCTAGCACCCTTGGATTAAAACTAGCAGCATCCAACAACAACAAAATAATTGCCTTTTTTTTTAAAAAACAATATATTTGTTTATAACTTGGCATGCATATAAACTTTTAATAAAAATAACCAAATAAAAATAAAAAAAATATTTTGAAGAAAAATAAGTAGAGTTCCCTTAAATATTTCAGAGGTACATTGGTTTTTTAAATTATTTTTTATAATTTTTATTTTGTGCATCATATGAAAATACATCTATGCTCTAAATTTTAAATATATGTATTATTAAATAAAAATATACATATTAAAAATAAAACTATTTTATGGTTGTAAGATGTAGCCTTATCCAATGGGAATAGAGGTGCATCCTTTCACTTTCCATGTGATGTGTTTGAGAGACTTTTCAATGTTTTTCTATAAATTTTTACATAGAATTTTTAAAAAATATGATATTTTAAAAGGTAAAGTTTATATAAGATATAAGGTTATAATGCTCTGTATTAATTGGATGATGTAGATTTGACTTGTCTTATAAAATATGGTCCACTTGTTAAAAGAATGGATTAATGTTTATAAAATAAAATCATAAATATTCAAACATCCACCTAGCTTTAGCATTATACGAGGGTAGGCACGTTTGGGGAGATTACAATGCAACGTCTGACCGACTCATGCAGCTTCTTCGTTGAATGCTAAGGGCGTGTTTAATAACAATAAGTTGTTTTCAAGAAAAAGTGAGTAGGCTAAAATGGTAACTTACCTATTATCGTATAACTTCTCCGATTTAAGCTTAAAAAAAATTCGATCGATTTAGAGGGAACTCAAATCGAGATCTTCAAAGGGGAAGTTCCCACTTGAAGAACCATTACTGAAACGAGGTTTTTACTTTTTACCTTTGTCCCTGTCCACCCTATGGCCTCTAGTGTGATGCCTTCTCTCTCTGTTTAAGTCGAGTAGCTTTGCTTTAAATTTTGGAGGTTTTCATAGAACAACAACCCTATAACACTGAATAAAGGCAAACATCATATTTTTATGAATGATTGTTGCTTATCTATTAATTGGGTATGTTATTTCTATGGTGCTAAGATTTTTTTTTAGATATTTTTCCTTTGTGATGTTTCATGAATGTTTTGTTTTGACTATTTATTTAAAAATTGAAAGGATGAAATTGATTAAATCTCAAGGATGAAATTGATTTGATATTATAGAATTGGGTTTTACTCTATTGATATTTCAAGGTTTTCAAAATGAAATTTTTCTTCATCTTTCTCTCTCTTTACCCAGGATCTCTTTCTTGAGCTCCGATCCTTGCTATTGAGCTCTGATTCTGTGTTCTTCATCTTTCTCGAGGTATTTGCTTCTCACATTTATAACTGTATATATTCCGTTAGGTAAGGCTAGTGTCCTGTGTGAAGTGTTGATTGTTTCTTCTGCCATTTTATCCCTACTCGAATGCTTTCTTCGCGATTTTAATTGACCCCCCTCCTCTATGTATATATATCAGAGGTTTGTTCTCTCCCTATTCATTCTGATATGCTTTTGGCGATCCATGATGTCTTTTGATTTTACGTATGTTAGGGTTTTCTCGTGATTGATGGTGCCTTGGAGCTTCTAGACTGAACCTTGTGCTCATTGTTATATTTGGGCAAACTATGGGTTTTATTTGACTTTGTGATGACTGTGGTTGTATGTGGCTTATTCAAGCTTCGCATGTGATGAACTTACGGGTTTGGTTTATGAGGGTAATGTATTTGGGAAATTTCGAAATAAATGGTTCCGGATTTAGTATTGTTTTGATCTTCAGGTTTATTTTAGAGACTAGCATTTTCATGTACTGGGGTTCTGGATTTTTAATTATAAATATTGAAGGATCTTCTTATGATTGAATGGGGTTTGAGAAGGGACTGGGTTTAATATTTGCAACAGAGGAGACTAAGCTTGAAGGAGCATTTCCTTCTAATTTAATTTTGAAGATACGTTTCATTTTAACAGATTCTTGTTGTTACGAGTGTAAGTTTGTGTATAAAATTCAGTTGTGGTGCACAACATATTTTCTCTTTCTACTTTTCTTTTGTCTTTTGTTGTTTGTGTTTCATATCAGAGGGATATTTTGTGTAGAATTATTACTCGAAACATGCCTTTTCTTATAATTTGTTTTTATATTGTTTTTTTCTTGAGAATTGCTTTAGCTCTCTCTCTCTCTCTGTAGGGTTTCTGGTGGTTTTTCTCCATATCTAGGATATTTTGTGAGTATATGGCCTAGTTTTATGCTGCTTCAAAGTTCTAATAAAACAAAGATGCTCTACTTTGATCAATATTGGTACGACCTTAGAAATGCAGTTTTCTCTTGAGTGACATAATTACCTCCATGCTTTGGATTTAGGACCTCTGCAAATTTTGGGTGTGAGAGAGAGAGTATGGCTTCTGCGACCATTTTGTTCTTGCAGAAATTGGATGAGCTACTCACCCAAGAAGAACAGCAACTCTTTGGGAAGCTGAAATGGATATAGAAATTGGGTGATCTGCTCCCCTTTCGAAAAAGGTCCCCATATGGTGATCTTGTTTGGCTCAGGAATCAGCTACGATCCATGAATTCCTTCTCTGAGATTGCAGAGAAACGAAAATATCAAGACCCTGCTGTAGACGCCTTGGATGAATTCATATTTCGAATGAATAGTGAAGGTGGATCTCGCATCCGTAGACTGATTATATCCTACCATTTCGGAAGAAGGTTATGACGGCTTGTTCCACAAGTTCTTGACATTGAAGATCAGAGAGATACATTGAATTCCTTGGAACTAGAAATTGGGGTAGGTCCAGATAATATGGGAAGGTTGCCGCATAGTTGATCAATCCATTGAGGAAGCAGATATAATCGGATTCGATGAAGATGTGACAAAGGTGCACGAATGGTTACTGAATGGAGGTCGAGGACTCTGAGGTAATTTGTTTGATGGGGATGGTGGGCGTTGGGAAAACCACTCTAGCTAAACAAATCTACAGAG
The DNA here is from genome assembly GCF_000471905.2 of Amborella trichopoda. Next base: position 529,228 of record NW_006497417.1, read on the forward strand.
CACTTTGACAAAGGTGCACGAATGGAAACCAGAATCACTTTGATCATTGTTCCTGGGTGGCCGTGACACGAACGTTTAGGGAGCTAGACTTGCTGAGAGAGATAGTAAAAGGATTTTCCCCAGAGCTGAAATGTGCGATTCCAGTCTCAGAGGACATGGACGTGGAACAATTGCAAATGTACCTGAAGTCATATTTAACAGAGACAAGATTTCTGTTTGTGTTAGATGATGTATGGAGTACAGATGTTTGGAACTTGGTGAAAGTTCTTACGCTCGATTTTCATTCTGGAAGTAGGATTATTTTGACAACCAGACTGAGCGATATACCTGCAGATATCGAAGCAATATGTCATGTACATATGCTTCAGGCCCTACATTATTCACAGGCGTGGACCCTCTTTTGTAAGAAAGTATTTTGGGAGAAATCAAATCGCAAAAGAATTTGAAGAAGTCGCGAAAGAATTTCTTAGTATCTGTCATGGTTTACCCCTCGCAATTGTTATCGTTGCGGGTGTGATGGCTATCCTACCATTGGAAATACTTGCTTGGAGGAGAGCACTTGAAATTCTCACTTGTAGCTTTCCCAAACAGGCTTTTAAAATGCGGCCGCATCGACGCATATGCAGCTGCATCAAGCGCTCTGCGCTACCTAGCGCATTGCACTCTTTCACATATGCGGCTTGAAGAGATGCGCCCGCATCAGAGCCACATCCCTCCGCATCAGAGCCGCATCCCACATCGACCGCATCAGGCCGCATAATCTGTACACCATTTTTTTCGAAACTGTAGCCCTCGAACAGGGGCAATAAGATCATTTTGACCTTTGAAAATGGGGGGAAGAGTTTGGGAGAGTATTGAACGGCCTAAACAACTTTTTTCAGCCACATCCATGGGTTTTACTGAATCGATTGAATCAAAAAAAATTTTGGGTGGAAATTTTATTTGTTGAAGTTCTTTAATTTGTAATACAAAATACTACAAACTAAATGCCCATAAAGATTAAAAGTTACAAATCGAAAAACTTTTCCTAGTACTTTTCAAATAAAATTTGTAACTTTAAAGAGTTTAATGGACTAATACAATAAAGTTACAAATTAATGAGTTTATAAAATTTATTGATCTTCATAAATGCTCTGATATCGTAAAGTTACAACATTTTTATAAATTTATAAAAGTTTACAAATCGAGTTGAAGAACTTCATGGACTTCATAGACTCTTTTCAAGATTAAAGAGTTTATAAAATTTGTAGCTTTAAAGTTTTTTGTTGCAGATTTGTGTTTATGGTTGTTGATTGTTACATGTTTTATGAAGTTAGTTTTTAGTTTTTAATTTCTATCAAGAGATAGTGGATACAAAATCTCCGACAACTAATACTTTTGGAGTTAATAAATAATCTTAATACCTACTATCACATATATCACCTCCATATTTTTTGTTATGCATTAACCATTTTTTTTGATTTTTTATAATTTTTTATATTTATGAACTGCATCGCCATAATGCACCCGCATCTAGCCGCATCGGCCCCCCGACGCTTTTAGCTGCATCCCGCATTTTAAAATACTATTCCCAAGAACCGAAATACATTTCATAACCATGCATCTAGATCGGTTGTTGAGTACCAGGAGGGCATTCCATTACTCACATCTAAGCCGTAACTTCGAACTCTTCTCATTTTTTATGTTGTTAGCTATCCTTTTTCTGAATCAAGTATATCTCAATTTAAATTGTTAAAGAGTGTTGGAAATGGAAGGCTGTAAAATTGATGTGCTACCCGGTGAAATAGGGAATTTAGTCGGTATTTAGGATTAAAAAACACTGGAATTCGAGGGTTTGGTAATTCCCTGCAATGTCTTGAAATATTAGATGCTAGAGGGGAGCAACCTTCAATCGTTGCCTAACGAGATCTCAAATCTAAAGCATTTAACCCACCTGCTAGTTGGCTGTCACGATTGTGATTTAAAGATGGAAAGAGATCTCAAATCTAGAGCATTTAACCCACCTGATAGTTGGCTGTCACGATTGTGATTTAAAGATGGAAACAATCTCTCAATGGCTTGATCCAGAAAGAGCCCCATCTACTGATCAGCTCGTGAAGATTAATGTCGGCGTGGGGGGTTTAACAAACCTCTGAACATTAGAATTTATAAGAGCAGAAGGAACTGTTCTCACAGAGCTAGCTAGGGAACTTGATCCAACTACAGAAATTGTCGATCGAGTTTGACAATGCACGATACGACATATGGACATCCATCATAAAAATGACGAGCCTTCAAAGTTTGGTTATGGTTTCAGTTGAACATGATACAAACTTACACATAGGATATTATTCTCAGTGCCCATCACAGCTAACTCATCTATGTATAAAAGCGTCTTTGCCACCATGGTTGTGTAACCATAAGAGCCAGACAGAGTTACACTTATTTTCTTCTGCCCTAATCCGTGATCCACTTGTAGCGAGCTTGTTCTTGTAAAGGCATACATGGGATACATAATGGGAGATGAAGGAATCTAACTCTCATGGACTTGGAAAGATTAGAACAATTGGTGGTCATGGAAGAGGGCTGCATGCCACAGCTCAAGAACCTCCATATCATTGGCTGTGACAGGTTAATGCGGTTCGATTCAAGCTTGGGGCACCTCACTTCCCTTGAATATCTGCTATTTGGAAGAATGCCAGAGGAGTTCATAGCAAAGCTGCGACGTGACGGTGGACATGACCATTATAAAATCGAACACATACCAAAAGTCGAAGTAGCTTATGTGAGTGATGGTCGGATCGTATATGAATCTCATAAAAAAGAATTTCTTAAGAAAGGATTTAGTCGGACTCTGCACCATACAATTGGAACCAGAGAGAGGTACAAGCATCCCTGGGTGGCCATGGGCTTGGAAACTGGTAAGCTCTATTTTTTAAACAATTTAATTTTGTTGCTTCCTTAGATAAAGTTATTCTGCGTCTCTTTGAATGTTATAGAAGTTATCTTTTTATATTGTTTTTTGTGGGGGTGGGGGTACTTTTTTTAGGAGATCACTTAAGAGGTTAAAACCCCTTACATTATATTACGTTTTTTTCACTTAGGTACCTCTTAAGAAAAATTTAATTTAATTTTTTAAATTATGCTCGTTCAAGAAGTGGAAGGATGAAGAATTACAGCACTTCAATAATTTAACACACCAAAGGGCCCCGATTGAATGAGGAATATACCCCTCCCCTTGTGTAGGGTTACAAATATTGAACAAGGATTAGTACTGAAGAACAACTAGGGTCATTTGGGACCCTAATACGCTGTATTTATCTAATAACAAAATTGTTTATTACCCCTAGTTATTTGTCATTACTAATCCTAAACTTTATGTTCATTGTTTGTTATCTAGAACAATTCGAGGTATTTTTGTTATTCAATTGGGGCCTCTAGGGGTCAAATTATTAAAATAACCTTATTTATTCCTCTTTTCAGATCAAGGGCAATCTGATAAATTTTTCAAACGTTTTTAGAAGATACCTTAATGAAATAAAAAAGACCCAAATGAACCTCCTCAAATATTAATTGTGATCATTTGACCGCTTTTATGATCAATCTAGTAAATATGATCCTTTTTTTTTTTCTTTCCTGGTAATATCGGGAAGAGATGAGAAAATGGTACTTACTAGGGCTCTCTAATTTTCAACGATGCAAATATAATTTCACTTCAAGTTTTAGAATGAAAAAGGTAACCTTGACAAAGAATAGGAACCGGGGTTGTGCCAGGTAGAGAGAGAGAGTGCAAATGTCAGTCTCTCCTCTCCTCAAGATCATAATGCAGCAAATGTAATCTGTCTCACTTTCTCCCCTACATTTTCTGCCAACTAAGAAAAAAAATGGAAGAATCAATGTTTCAGGACACAACCGAGTCTGTTTGGACTCGGCGGAATAAGAGGTGAGTTCCAGGGGTCAACTTTGCCCTCTTTAAAATGATCAAAAAATACCCAATTTTTGTTAAAAAACAAAAACCTTAATTAAATGATTTAGAAATATAATCTTATATCTCAATTGAATTTGGCAAAAAAGGGAGCTCAATTGAATGATTTGGCAGTTGGTGAAAAGCTATTTCTTTAGTTTTATTTTTTATTTTGTTTTTGTTGTAAAGTTGTATCATCTTTATGTGATTAATAAAGGATAGTGCTCTTGTCAAAAAGAAATATAATCTGATATCATTTATATGATTTTTTTTAGTGATTCAAGAAATTTTCTCTCAAAGTCCTCCAATTATCATTTTTTTATTTGTTTGAAAATTTCAAATAAATAAACATTTTGAATAATCCATCTTTTATGTACATTTATGGATCTTCACGGTCTTCATATGACTTCTATTACTACTTTTAATCTTTTCTAATTATCAATTATTTTAACAAATTTTTTACAAGTGTTTTTTGTTTTTTTTCTGGCCTTTTTGGTCTTGTACACTACTTGGAATTTAAAAACATTGGGGAGAATATACTCTCGCATTGGGAAAAATTATTGTAATGGTTAATCAACAATAATTATTGTTATTGTGATATTTTGGCAATGAAATTTGCTGAGATATTTTCAGCTGGGTCATGTTGGTCGGGTACTAATCAGAATTTATCAGAAATATGATATATTTGATTTCGTATGAATAAGTCAAGTTTTTCGCCTTTTGGATTTTCAAATGAATATTTGTGTAAGTTCTAAACTTCTTCCAAAATTCAAACTTTAGACCATAAATATTAAAGCTATTTTCTTAGGTACTGATTTATTATTTTGTAAAATTCAAAATTCTAAGTTATAATTAAATTTCTGCGAAATTTATGGACTTAAAAATGATAAGAATATTTTTATACAACTTAAAAGCAACTAGTACATTGTAAATTAAAAGTTCTATTTTTTAGTTAAGTATTCTCAAAGTTTAATTTCCAAACTTATTATCCTATAAGATGGTTGTCATGATAATAAGGGTAATGGCTCACAGCAACATAATAAATTCATTTGGTCGTAAAAATAACAGAGATAATATAATTTTTCTTGTGAGAATATCATGATAAAATCAATTTACAATCCATGATAATTGTCACAGGGGATATTTCATCATCAGAAATTGAAACAGAGAAGCCTTTCTCCACAGAGTATTTGGACAAGTACTCATTGCAAACTGAAACAAAGAAGCCTTTCGAGAAATACTCATCGCAAACTGAAACAAAGATGCCATTCAGCAAAGAGCCTTTAGAGAACTACTCATCAGAAACTGAAACAGAGGAGCCATTTGGGAAGCCCCCATCGATACCCACATCATTTGGGGTGCTCCGAAGAATATTGAAGAAGCTGTTACATACAAGGAATAGAGAAAGAAACACAAGGAATCGAGAAAGAAAGTTGTCTGAGAGGCGTTCTCTTGAAATGTCTTCAAGGAAAGGATCCAAGCCGCAAGACAAAGAATAGAAATGAGCAAAGATTAGCAAGTTAACAATGTTTTGGGAGGCTCGTGCCGTAATGAAGCTTCTCGATGTAGCGATACCAAATAGGTAAGATTGTGTTTGTTTGTATTTCCAAAAAAACAAAAGAAAAAACATCTACTTATTTTTGTTTGACTTTTAATGGACCTCAAATTGTCACCCTCACTATGAGCTTATTATTATTATTATTTTTTACCCTTTCTTTACCATCATATACTTGTATTATTGGCAGCAAAGTCACAATCACCCTCTATTAGATTTCAAGCCTTGTGAGATTTGTCGTTTAATAGCTAAAGATAACTACTAGTTCTAGTTATATATAATCCTTAATATACTCATATGAATAGGGCTTAAAGTAAAATATTTTATCTCTAATAGCTTACGGGTACGGGTCGGGCACAGCTGAACCCGAACCCGTATAGTGTTCAAGTCGAAGTTTTGAACCTAAACCTTACCCACCGGGTCCAAATGCTAGACCCATACCCAACCCGTATGAGGTATACCCGGCGTGTCCCGGGTCGTGTCCGGGTCCATTGCCACCTCTAGTACCAGTGCTAGGTGTTATGTTTTTATGCAAATTTTGTTTCAAAACAATGTTTTCAAGATGGAAAACGTTTATATAAGGTTGTAACCTTGCACCTCTTTTTTGAAGTGGGATAACCGATTCAATTGCTTATATCAACCTCCATATACAAAAATAAAAAAGAATTTAAGTCCTAAAAATAGTAGATCTTGTAACAGTTATTTGGACAATCTATTTTCAAGATTGTCATATGTTCATAAATTTGTTTGATCTATGCTCTTTTAGAATTTTAAATTTCACAAATAGGGTTCAAAATGAATTTTCAAGTCATTGTAAGGTTTTCGACACCAGAATTCTGTCTTCCAATCAAATTTAGAAATGCGCCTTACTTAAATAGTGTAAGGTGGGCACCTTATGAAAACCTCACCCTTTCATGATTCAAACTTTTATTATTGTTTTAGTTTACTTTTCGGGCTAAAATATATTACGGTCTTTTACTTTATAAAAGAGTAATGATTTTATAGGACCCTCCAACACCTACGACATTTAAATAGCATAAATATTAAACGTTATACGGATAAATTTCAGTAGTCCAAATGACCATAAGAATTCCCCACTTTCAGTTGCTCAAACGATGACACGGTCCACTTGCCAACCATACCTGACAATCCCAAGAGATTATTCAAACATGGAGTGGATGAACTCCAAATAAATATATATGCCATCCATCTCGGATTCGTTTTCAGGAAACATATAAATGAAATTATTAAACTACTTAAAATATCATTTAAATACTCAACGGTTTTGTTCGAAAATACTCAAGTTGCTCCTTTTTCGGGGTTGGAACGTTGAACAATGAAGGCATTCTAATTGTGGCTGTGCATCTAGGGATTTAAGTTTGGGTCGTCGAAAGATGTTGTTTCGGTAGTAGAAATCTTTGTGATGGCTTCAAAATTTATTTTCATCTCTAATTATAAAATTTAAAACTTAAAAAACAGTATAGATCGAACAAATCTATGAACACTTGAAAATCTCGAAACTTAGCAGTCTAAACAAATGTATTACAGGATGTATTATTTCCAAAATTTAAATCCATTTTTTCTCGTGTCCATAAATTTTGAGGTTGAGATGATCGATTTGAGGATTTTCAAGCATCAAAACAGCTTCTTCTAGTTAATTTTTTGAAGTGTATATTGATTTGATGTTTAGGGCCTCATCCTTATATAAACTTTTTCCTTTTAAGTTTTAATAAAAAAAACTGCATTTTAACTCCGGAATCTAGAGCAAACATGGATAGTTGGTTCAAATACCATTCTTATTTGCAAGCTTGGAACATGATGAATTCTAAATAGGGATTGTCTACAAAGAGACTATTTACCTTCTAAATATCCTTCACTCAAGTGCTGAGGCTTGGATTGGACACTGATGACCCATCCCATGACTTGGAGGTTGGAAATTTTTTATATAGTCATGCCAACTAGAAATATTCTTCTCTTAAGTAGCTAGGCTCACCTCAAGGAAGAATCTCTATAAAAAAATAAGGAAGACTTTGCCTCTTTTTATTTTTTGTTTAAATTTTTTATTTTTTATTTTTATTATTTTTTCAGATAGTCAAGTTAAAGCAAATAAAAAATTTTAAGGCAATGTCCATGACACCAATATAGGACTGGGCACATGGCTTTTTTATTTTATTGGAAGGTAAGCTATCGGATTCAAAATTATGTTGGATCAGCATCTACCTCTGAAACTTCAAATTTGGGACAAAAATTACAAAGTCAACTCAACTCAGGCAATATGTTTCAATAAATAAAAAGCTCTATTGAGCAGTTTATGTTACTTTTATTAGCAAATGGTTTATCTTTGGCTGGTCACTTTGGTAAGCTTATTTTAACACTACGTTTTGATATTTTTTTCTTTCCCTTTTTTTTTTTTTTTTGGAAATTTTCTCACAAAACATGAAAAAACTTGATGAGCTTCTCCAAAGTTTATAGCTGACCTTTACAAGTCGATTCACGCCCCTTGGATTGGCCTTGGCCAAGGGACTCGCCCTTTAACCAAGTGGAGTTACTCGGCCAGGACTCAGTCAACTCCTGTACAATGGCCAAAACGCAACAAAAAAAAAAAAAAAAAAAAAAAAAGAAAAAAGAAGAACGAAAGTAACGTGTAAAATAAAAAATTTGAAGTAAAAGTAAAAGAAACCTACAACAACTTTAGAAAAATCAAACAAGCTTTAAAAAGTAGAGAAAATGGGTTTAAAAAAATTACACTTTGCGACATTTTAAATCCAAAAATAGAAAAAAAAATATAAAAATAGTTATGGAAAAAAAAACTCATCAATATTTTCCAAATACATCTAAATCATAATATTTCTGCATTTTTTCTATTTTTTTACTTTTTTAAAAAGAATTTATATCCCCCAAGTTGTCCACACAACTCACGGGTGGCTTTGCCCATACGGCAAAACGGTGTAACTCCCCTGAGAGCGAGCGGGCTCGGCTGAGACCCATCACTTGGTATTGCAAAATTCATAATCCACACATTGTGGACTTTTTATGTAATTCGCATGTTAGAATTGGGGTGGCAAAAGAGAAAAAGCATTGTCAGATTCGTATGACTATGGAAAGTCTCGACTTAGGTTACTCGGATTCGTCCGAGTAACTCAGCCTCACTCTATAGACGTGGCGAGTTTTGGGCAAGTAGGTTGTACAACATGTTTGTAAAGTTTATTTATATTAATACGTCAAATTTAAATCACATGTGGTTGAATGGCTCCACGGTTAGTCTAATATGTGGTTGAATGGCTCCACAGTTAGTCTCGATGCATATATTTTCGTGTGGTTCCGGCTCTAAAAACAGTGACCTTTTGTACAGAGTTATCTTTACGTAAATATCGGTTTTAGTTTCTGTTATTACCAAAATACTATTTTTGATTTTTCAAAAATCGAAATCAAACCAATTTCGATTTTTGAAAAATTGAAAAATTTTAAATTTTTGATATTTCAAAAATCAAAATTTTTTTTCTCTCTCGCATGGGTCTGCATATTCTCTCTCTCCCCCATTATCAATTGGGTAAGTGAAATCCTGGACCTATATTTTATTTTCATGGCTTGCAAATTTTAACCTATAAATTTAAAGTTCAAAAGCAAGAATGATAAAAAAAAAAACCCTGCGATAATTTCCACATTTCTACTCCTATCTATGCCAAACGTTTCTTAAAATAAAATCAACAAGACAAGAACCTTGAAAGAAGCGACAACAGTTAGAAGAGAGATAAAAGGATCGCCCATTTAGAGTAGTTTCTTCATTGCCTAACTACGCATTTCTTGATAACTCCATGACAAGAAGTACGTTTGTAGGCCCAAAAGCTTTGACTCGATCCCCAATCAAGTCCCTAATTGAGTCCCGAAATGGGCTTTATTCGCTCATTCCTCGTATCACATGGCCCAATTCATAAATAAATGTCTCCCCAACCTAAATGAATGGTTTTACACGCCAACCCCTTAAGCAATCTCTGCATTTTGGTATTGTACGACAACCCCAGAAGTAATATCTGCATTCTTCATTAGCAAAGAACTCGTATTTATCGTCAAGATCAAAATTTTGAGCTTCAACTAGAGCGTTATCATCGTTTTGGACCGAGATTTTGATCTTCCAGTCTCTGTAATTAGTTTTTACTGGAGAGAACCGATCATCCCACCTTACAATCCAGGAGTATTTCACAGGCCATGAAAATAAAATATAGGCCGGGCATTTCACTAACCCAATTGATAGTGGTAGAGAGAGAAGTAGAGACATTACCCAAAGGACCCATAAAAGAGAAAAATTTTTGGTTATTGAAAAATTGAAATTCGTTTAATTTCAGTATTTGAAAAACCAAAAATGGGTAGTTTGGTGTTTTTTTTTAAAAAATTGTTATGAAGTCTAAAAAAACAGACATATTAATAATAAAAGAAACTATTTCGTATTTTGGTAACAACAGAAACTAAAATAAATATTTACGTAATTTTCCCTTTCTTTTTTAAAAAATTGAGTTGGTCCTTCCTCATGTGGCTCATCAGTATCCCATAAACATGGTATGGAAAGAGAGTGGTACCCCCATGACAGTCCATTTACTCGCTTATAATGTTCTTCATGACTGCAGATTTTACACAGGCGGGCAGTCCAAAAATGGATGTTAGATATTGCAATTTGAGCTAGTGTTCTTGAGGCAGAGAGAGAGAAAGTGAGAGAGAGAGATGACTGAACTTATACCAATTGGAGCAGTGGTTCTCAATCTTGTGACTGTTGTACACGGAAGCTCTAAACCTGATGGGTTGATTTTTGGCAAATAAAGTACAGGAAAAAGAATCAACAAAAAACAAGCAATAAGCAAAAAAAATAAAGCATGGAATAAATATCAGAAAAAGGAACACCAGTGATTTGTGTGGTTCGTCACATATGTGACTACATCTATGAACGAAGACGATCGATGTTTTTCACGAAATAAAAAAAGAAAATTACAAGGCAATTTACTTGAGAGAACCAGATATTCAATCTCCCACAAAGCCTTATTTTCTACATCTATCTCTGTCTGCAAAATCCCCAAAAGTTTCCATCTATTTTCTGAAGCTTTTTCTCACTCTAAATAACCTATTATATAGAAAAAGCAAACCCCAAAGAGGTGGTATGTAGGGCTATATCCTTTCCATAATTTGGGTACATAAGTTTATCTTTATCTAGTGTGCACTCTCATGTCTATCCTAACATAACTAGAACTAACACAAAAAAGATAATTTTCCTAAATAACATTATCTAGTGTGCATTCTCATGTCTATTCTAACATAGCTAGAACTAACACAAAAAAGATAATTTTCCTAAATAACAAGAACTATCCAAAAGTACGAAATCGAAATAGAGGTCACATGATGTCTCTATCTCTTGCCAATTTAGAGATATCGAAAAAATATTTGTTTTCTAAAATTTGGGATTAAATCCCCACTAAATATGGAAACCTAGAGATATTATGTGGCTTTGTTTGGAATGTAAGGCATATCAATAAATCTCCACCTTGATTTAGATTCCAAAAGAGATTCCAATCGACCGTCTTTTCCACATGTGCCCCCATAAGCGCTTACCTTGGCAACACATTAATCAAGTTCAAGCATAGCTTGAACTTTTGTAATGGAATATGCTTTGTCAACATATCTGCAACATTATTCTTAGTGTCAATCTTCAATAACAAGATATTACCTTCACTTATGATCTTACGAATAAAATAGTATCTGACATCAATATACTTCATTCTTGCATGATATACCTGGTTCTTCACCAAATATATTGCACTCTGACTGTCACAATAAATAACAATCTCATCATGTCATAAGCCCAAATAGTTTACAAGCCATATAAGCCAAATGCCTTCTTTCACTACCTCGGTAACAACCGTGTATTCTCCGTCAGCCGTAGACAAGGCAACTACAGTTTGTATTATCGACCTCCAACTGATTGGAGTTCCTGCAAGTGTAAACATATAACATGTAGTAGAACTCCTACAGTCTAAATCACATTCAAAGTCAGCATCAACATAACCAACAACCTTATCACCAAACTTGCTATCTCTATCAAACACCAGACCCACATCTGATGTATCGCGTAGAATCTATTTTACCACATGTCAATGCTTCTTTCTTGGATTAGCCATATACTTGCTAACGACACTAACGAAATGAAAAATATCTGGTCGAGTGCAAACCATTGTATACATGAGGCTTCCAATTGCACTCATATAGGGAACATGTGACATGTATTCTTTTTCAGTGCCGCAACTGCATCACTACTACTGTAATTTTCCTTTTCTGCACCCTTCTGAATGTGCTTTAACATGACAGACTCTTCAAATTTAACATCACAACTGACAATAAACTTAAGCATTTTAGGATCTGGGCACCACATTCTATAACCCATAACCTCATTCGCATAACAAAGGAAAATACACTTCATTGATCTTGGACTCGACTTATCATTTTTCACATGAACATAAGCAGGACAACCAAAAATTCTTACATGAGAAAAAGAAAAAGGTTTACCGGACCATACATCTTGTAATCGATTGTTGTAGATCGATTGTTTTGTAATCGCTTGTTTTGTAATCGATTGTTTTGTAGATCGATTGTTTTGTAATTGATTGTTTTGTAATCGATTGTTTTGTAATCGATTGTTTTGTAAATCGATTGTTTTAGATCGGTTGTTGTAGATCGATTGTTTTGTAATCGATTGTTGTAGATGGTGACCTGTTAACGCGATAACACGCCGTATTGACCGCCTCAGCTCAAAAGTATTTTGACAAACCAACATTACTCAACATGTTGCGGGCCTTATCTAGAAGTGTCATGTTCATGCGCTCAACAACTCCATTTTGTTGCGGCATCTTCGGATTGGTGAAGTGACGAACAACTCATTCGCTCTTACAAAAATTCACAAACTCCGCTGAAGTGTACTCTCCACCATTATCAGTTCTCAAGCACTTGACTTTCTTTCCCATTTGTCTTTCGACCAAAGCTTTCCATTGCTTAAATATGTTAAATACATCTGCCTTTTTCTTCAATTTGTATATCCACACCTTCTTTGAGCGATCATCTATGAAGGAAACAAAGTATAAAGATCCACATTTTGAGACAACTAATGCAGAGCCCCATACATCTGAATGATTATAGTCAAGAATGCCTTTTGTGATATGTTCTAAAGTGTGAAACAGAACCCTACACTGCTTACCATAAACACAGTGCTCACAAAAGTCTAACTTGCACTCTTCACACCATTGATCAATTGGTATATGCTAAGTTCCACCAAACCTTTCTCACCCATGTGGCCTAATCACATATGCCACAATTGAGTCAAGTCAGAATGACCACCATCAGATACATAAATTACTGCTCTATCTGTGATAATATTCCCAAGTAGCATATATAAATTTGGTTTAATCTTCTTTCCTTTTATTGCAACTAGAGCACCCTTAAGAATCTTCAGAACTCCACCTTCTCCAACAAATTTGTAGCCATTGGAATCTAAGGTTCCCAAAGAAATAAGATGCTTCTTCAAATATGTAACGTGTCAAATATCAATCAAGGTTTTGACAGCTCCATCATACATCTTGATAGTAATTGTTCCAACACCAATGGTCTTGTAAGCTGCATTATTCCCATCCAAACTGATCCACCATAATTGCTCTTATCTGTGGTAAACCAATTCCGATGAGGGCACATATGATATGAACATCTTAAATCAATAATCCACGAGTATTTAGAGTTGTCACAATTTGTCGAGACCGACAACACATTATCTGTTCTAGTTACCGAGCTTCCATCAACTATATTAGCTGCTTCAAAAGGTCATCTTTCTTTCTCTTTAAGTTTCCAACAATCATTCTTAACATGCTCTTTTTTCTTGCAATAATTGCAATAAATATTACTTTTTCTTGATCTCGATTTGGATCTGGACCAGCCCTATCTTTCATGTCTCTTTCCACTTCTCTCAACAGATCTTCCGCTAGCCACTAAACCGTCAGCATGTAGCTGAGAGTTATCTTGTCTCTTGCTCTAATCATTAGAAAGAAGAGTCGAAGTCACATCCTCCATCTTTATGATATCTTTTCCATAAAGCAATGTTGTGACTAGATGCTCATACGAATGAGGGAGTGAGGATAACAAAATTATAGCCTTATCATCATCATCCATATTAACACCAATATTTATTAAAATAATTTAGGAATTCATGGATATCTGTACTTTCGTTCATCCGCGAGGTGTACAAATTTTGTTTAAAAAACAATCGATCTGTAAGGGAAGTCATGTACAAACTCTCAAGCTTCGACCAAAGACTTGATGCTGAATCCTCATTGATGATATTAAATAACACTTCACTCAATAAGCACAATCGAATTGTGCTCACAACCGTCAGATCTAACTCTTCCTAATCCTCATTAGACATGGATTCTGGTTTATTCGATTTTCCTTTGAAAGCTTTATGTAAGCCTTGTTGCACTAGCAAATCCCAAATATTGATTTGCCAAATTTCAAAATTATTTTTTCTATCAAATTTCTTCACCTTGAACTTTGCATTTGAAACCTTTGCTGCCATACTGATAACCCACAACCAGGTTCTGATACCACTTGTTGTGCGCAGAAGAGCTAAACCCGATGGGTTGATTTGTGGCAAATAAATTACAAGAAAAAAAATCAACAAAAAACAAGTAACATACAATAAAAATAAAGCAGGAAATAAATAACAAATAAAGGAACACCAATGATTTATGTGGTTCGTCATTTATGTGACTACCTTTATGAGCGAAGACGATCGATATTTTTTACTAAATTAAAGAAAGAAAATTACAATACAACTTACTTGAGAGAACCAGAGACTCAATCTCCCACAAAGCCTTATTCTTTACAATTTTTTCTATTTGCAAACACCCCAAAAAGCTTCTTTCTATTTTCTAGATCTTTTTCTCTATCTAAATAACCCATTATATAGAAATAGCAAACCCCAAAGAGGTGGTTTGAGGGGCTCTATCTTTTCCATAACTTTTGGGTACATAAGTTTATGTTTATCTAGTGTGAACTCTCTACCGTGAGACCGCCTTTCCCTGCCACGCGACCAACTCCCAC
>NW_006497417.1:543868-558755 GCF_000471905.2 Amborella trichopoda
GAGAAGGCCTCTGAAATTGAGCCGGGTACTCTCAGGCTTGTTATAAATTATAAACCCCTCAATAAAGCTTTGAAATGGATACGGTATCCTATTTCTAATCAAATAGATCTTTCAGATAGACTCGTTAATGCCTGTATTTTTCCAAAGTTCGATTTAAAATCAGGATACTGACAAATACAAATTGCAGAAAAAGATCATTATAAAACTGCTTTTAATGTTCCCTTCGGACAATATGAGTGAAATGTAATGCCATTTGGATTAAAAAATGCTCCTTCAGAATTTCAAAATATTATGAATGTATAAAAGGAGGAGGACTAGAAGGGATTAAAGATATGGAGTTTTTCCCCTCAGTACTCTCTCTCTGCTCTTTGCAAGTACTCTCTCTCTGCTCTCCACAAGTACTCTCTCTCTACTCTCTGCAAGTACTCTCTCTCTCTCTGCTCTTTGCAAGTACTCTCTCTCTATCTGCTCTCTTTTCCTTTCTTTTAAATGTATATTTGGTGGTGTGTCATGCCAACCAGACTGTTTGAAGAATATTGGTAAAAATAAGCATATTACATGTGTGATTGTTACTGGGACCGTCTACCCAGATACTGTCTAGACGAGTGAAAGTTATTTTCTAGTTTTTGCAAGTGCCACATGTAAGTTATATTCTTATGTAGATTAAAATAGTTGCTTGTATTAAATTTAGGCATGCCGTTTACGTATATTGGTTTATTATTGATATATCACTGTTTTTATGTGTTTGTTTATTAATTCTATTTGGATTTGTTATTTTGTCAAAATATCTCTGACATTTTCTCTTATACATTGAAGATAGCCTTAATTATTTATGATATTGCTCTAAAATATCCACGCTTACTTTGGTATCAGAGCCATTGGCTTACAGTGGTGAACTGTAGAAAATTGTTCTAAGGTTTAGGAACTTAAAGAAATTTTCCATTTAGACAATAAGATTGACACCAATAAGTCGTTGTGACCCACACTACCGTTAGGCCAGGTAGAGCCGTGAAAGGTACATGGATTGTTTCCGATTGCCTCTGTGATCAGCAATTATAAAAAATGGCAAATTTCCTTAGGACTCTATCCAATAAAACAACTTCTTCTTCTAGTACTTACGTGTAAGAAATAGGGAAGAAGTAATCATAGACAATATTGAAAAATAAATTCAAAATTGGAATATCCCTAAAGTCGCAGCCTTTGACGTCTATAAGAAAGGAACGTTTGAATTAAAACAAGTTTTTCTATAAAAACTGTTGAAGAAAGCATTACGGTTACTAGTGAACAAAATAGCTTTCAACTACTTTCTAATAGAATGATACAAGATCATAAAAATAAAAATTATAAGTATCTGCATATAAGACTTGTGCAAATAGCAATAAAACCACTTACTAGAATTGGTTTAAATAACTCCGTACTACTCTGTCTAAGAGATGAAAGACATAATAAATTTTCAGATTTTCTATTAAGAATAATTGAATCTAGCTTATGTAATGGACCAATATATTATAACTGTTTTCTCAATTTTTCGGTAGCCCTAACTGATTCAAACCTACTAAAAGTTCTCACTTTAAATTTAAAAACCTAAGGGTTTGATATGGATTTAGGGTCTCAAAATATTGCATTAGTCTATAGGGTGTGTTATAAAGTCATGACTACCTTATGTCTTAATGCATTGCATATGGATACAAAGGGATAGACAGTATTTTTCCAAACGAATATAGAAAATCCAATACTGTAATACCTAAAATAGTATCTTGGTCTCAAATAAGACTCCCTGAAAAATGATCTCTCCACTGTGATAATCAGCAGTCTAGAATACCTATAAATAGAGACCCAGAACAAATAATAGAATATCCTGGCGGAGATATTGAAATACAATTTAATTTATCCAGAAGAACTCGGATCAATACTTTTGAAAATTTTTCACAAGTCCCTTCTAGATGTTCTACTTCCTCTGCTCCACAAACAGAGCATGAGCGAAATCATAGCAGACCTATAGTAGATGGACTAACTAGAACAAGTAATCAAGTCTAGCAACCAACTTATAAGATTTATCAAAGAGACTGATGTAATTACAATCCTGGATTGTATTCATGTTAGAAGATTTTGGTGTATTAGTATTTTTAGAAAGAGTAAGGTTTTCCTCGGTAGTTAGAGGGATTTTTATATTCTTGTATAAAATTACTAAATTCTATTTCATCATTTTCTAGTTCATTGTTAGGTAAAGGGTCATAGACCATTTCTATGATTTGGACTCTATTCTTTAAACTTATAAGCTCATTGCAGACTTCATTTATTTCCTGTCTTAATTCAAACAGAGAAGGTTCTCTATTTTGATTCTTTTTATTTTCTACTCTTCTAAGAATATTAGCAAAATCATAATCTCCCTTGGTTCGCACAAGAGAAGTAGAAGTTTTAGGAGTTTTTATCATATTCATATATTGGACTAACACTTCCTTTTTTGTCTCGGAATCAGATATTTTATCGATTAGGTCTATAATTAGATTTTTCTCTTCAGTAAGGGTATTACAGAAACATTCATCAGAATCAGAAGTACTAAAAATTAGTTCTACATGCTGAACTTCACCTGTTAAGATATTCATCTCGGAGTCAAGAGAATTTTTAGAAGATTCTTCATTAATTTTTAATATTTCAAATAACTGACTTTTAATATTATCCTCTATTTGTAAAGAATTTATTTTATTTTTAATTCTACATTTATTTTTATAGTGTCCTTCTTTTCCACAATTATAACAGACTGGAATTTTTTTTTTCCCTTGTGCTTAAAAGTATTTTTTGGGGAAATTTTTTTAGAAAATTTATCTTTGGTAGAAGGTTTACCAGGACCAGTTCTACTGATATATTTTTTATTTTTGTATCTTTTCCTTGCAGGGTCTTTCAAGGAAAGAAGGGTATTACATCCAAACTATTCACATAAATCTCCTAATTCTTTATTCCCAGTCATTCTCTATTTATCTAATTGCCTTTTCAATTTTAGATATGTACAAAGGGCAAGACCTTCGGCACATATTTCTACAGACAATTCTCCTAAAGTATATAGGGAGTATGGGATAAGCCCGTCATGTTTATTTTTTAGCCTTGTTTTGACTTTCTCGGCAAAAAGATGAGGTAGTTCGGCTATAAACTTTTCTTTCCAATGATCGGACTTACTATCTTCGCGAAAAAGAAGTCTGGAGAAGGACACATCAATATATAAGAGCATGGCATGAGGTTTTTGCATTCCAAACGATATGAACTCTCATACTTGGTTTATCTAAATAAAAATGCCAATAGTGGAAGAATTCCCCAACTGGTTCAAACATTGGTTCCAGTTATGGGGATCTGGAACGGAAATACTACCGTCTAATATACAAATATCTCAAAGAAAATTCATGAAATACGATAATAATAATACAAAAATAGTTCTTTATTTGTATTTCATGGCACTATACCAAGTCCCGTAGATAATAAAATGGTCATACCACTTATCTGATAATTATACATATAATTGGGAACACCTTTCTGAGCTAGGGAGACAAATATATATAAAATGGTGGGATGTATATGAAAATGATTCTCTAAGTCTTGACAAAATAAGAATGAGAAAAATACCATCTTCATCCTCTAATACATATATGAATATGAATGATTATTTCAATAAAATACGACGACAATATTCAAAAGCAACAAAGGAAAAGCTCAAAAAAAAATTATTACAAATATTTGAAGAAGAAGAAGAGGCCATGTCAATCTTGATCCAAAATGAAGAAAATTATGATCAAGAAAATGAAGACATGGACTACGGGCTATCCCAATAAGCCATACAACCAATAGGGATAGAACGACTGCAAACCACATAGCACACGAGTCCCAGAATAATGACAAAAATTGTTATAGGATAAAGCATATTTAAGAAAGGAGTTCCGAATATTATAGACTGGCTTAATCCTTTGACCATAATAAAGGGGAACTCAAAGCATTTACCATTATTGTAGACTACAATATTAGAGAGTTTATAATTAATTATCATTTTACTGCCATCGGCTGTATTTAGGACCTGAGTTGTCTAACTAAAATATTTAGTTGGGACAAGTCCTTCATTTATGCAGTTTAAGTCTGCCCTTGAATCTATTAAGGCAATAGTTTTAAAACTGTAATCTTTATGAACAATTATTTCTATAATAGTAAACCATTTTTGGGTTATTACATTATCAAGGAGACTGACGTAATTACAATCCTGGATTGTATTCATGTTAGAAGATTCTGGTGTATTAGTATTTTCAGAAAGAGCAGGGTTTTCCTTGGTAGTTAGAGGGATTTTATGTTCTTGTATAGGATTACCAAATTCTATTTCATCATTTTCTAGTTTATTGTTAGGTAAAAGGTCAGAGGCCATTTCTATGGTTTGGACTCTATTCTTTAAACTTATAAGCTCACTGCGGACATCATTTATTTCCTGTCTTAATTCCGACAGAGAAGATTCTCTATTTTGATTCTTTTTATTTTCTACTCTTCTAAGAATATTAGCAAATTATAATCTCCCTTGGTTCACAGAGGAGAAGTAGAAGAGTTTTTACCATATTCATATATTGGACTAACGCTTCCTTTTTTGTCTTGGAATCAGATATTTTATCGATTAGGTCAATAATTAGAGTTTCCTCTTTAGTAAGGGTATTACAGAAACATTCATCAGAATCATAACTACTAAAAATTAGTTCTTCATCCTGAACTTCACCATTTAAGATGTTCATCTCGGAGTCAGAAGAATTTTCAGAAGATTCTTCATTAATTTTTAATATTTTAAATAACTGACTTTTAATATTATCCTCTATTTGTAAAGAACTTATTTTATTTTTAGTTCTACATTTATTTTTATAGTGTCCTACTTTTCCACAATTATAACATACTGAAATTTTTCTTTTTCCATTATATTTAAAAGGATTTTTTGGGAAATGTTTTTTAGAAAATTTATATTTGGTAGAAGGTTTACCAGGACCAATTCTACTAATATATTTTTTATTTTTGTATCTTTTCGTTGCAGGGTCTTTGGAGGAAGGAATGGTATTATATCAAAACTGTTCACAGAAATCTCCTAATTCTTTATTCCCAATCATTCTCTGTTTATCTAATTGCCTTTTCAGTTTTAGATTTGTGCACAGAGAAAGACCTTCGGTACATATTTCTGCAGACAATTCTCTTAAAGTATATAGGGAGTATGGGATAAGCCCTCCATGTTTATTTTTTAGCCTTATTTTGACTTTCTTGGCAAAAAGATGAGGTAATCTGGCTATAAACTTTTCTTTCCAATGATCGGACTTACTATCTTCGTGAGAAAGAAGTCTGGAGAAGAACACATCAATACATAAGAGCATGGCATGACGTTTTTGCATTCCAGATCCCTGACTGGTTCAAACATTGGTTCCAGCTATGGGGATCTGGAACGGAAATACTACCGTCTAATATACAAATATCTCAAAGAAAGTTCATGGAATACAATAATAATAATACAAAAATAGATCTTCATATGTATTTCATGGCACTATACTAAGTCCCGTGGATAGTGAAATGGTCATACCACTTATCTAATAATTATACAAATAATTGAGAATACCTTCCTGAGCTAGGGAGACAAATATATATGAAATGGTGAGATGTGTATGAAAATGATTAAGTCTTGACAAAATAAGAATGAGAAAAATACCATCTTCATGCTCTAATACATATATGAATATGAATGATTATTTCAATAAAATACGACGACAATATCCAAAAGCAACAAAGGAAGAGCGCAAGAAAAAATTATTACAAATATTTGAAGAAGAAGAAGAGGCCATGTCAACCTCGACCCAAAATGAAGAAAATTATAATCAAGAAAATGAAGACATGAACTACGGGCTATCCCAATAAGCTATACAACTAATAGGGACGGAACGACTACAAACCACATAGCACACGAGTCCCAAAATAAAGACAAAAATTGTTATGGTATAAAGCATATTTTAAAAAGGAGTTCCTAATATTACAGACTGACTTATTCCTTTGACTATAATAAAGGGGAACTCAAAGCATTTACCATTATTGCAGACTGCAGTATTAGAGAGTTTATAATTAATTATCATTTTACTACCATCGGTTGTATTTAGGACCTGGGTTGTCTTACTAAAATATTTAGTTGGGACAAGTCCTTCATTTATCCAGTTTAAGTTTGCCCCTGAATCTATTAAGGCAATAGTTTTTAAACTGTATTCTTTATGAACAATTATTTTGATCTAATAAACCATTTTTGGGTTATTACTTTATCAAGGAGACTGACGTAATTACAATCTTCGATTGTATTCATGTTAGAAGATTCTGGTGTATTAGTATTTTTAGAAAGAGTAGGGTTTTTCTCGGTATTTAGAGGGATTTTATATTCTTGTATAAGATTACTAAATTCCATTTCATCATTTTCTGGTTCATTGTTAGGTAAAAGGTCAGAGGCCATTTCTATGATTTGGACTCTATTCTTTAAACTTATAAGATCTTTGCGGACTTCATTTATTTCATGTCTTAATTCAGACAGAAAAGGTTCTCTATTTTGATTCTTTTTATTTTCTACTCTTCTAAGAATATTAGCAAAATCATAATCTCCCTTGGTTCGCACAAGAGAAGTAGAAGTTTTAGGAGTTTTTATCATATTCATATATTGGACTAACATTTCCTTTTTTGTCTCGGAATCATATATTTTATCGATTAGGTCTATAATTAGATTTTCCTCTTCAATAAGGGTATTACAGAAACATTCATCAGAATCAGAAGTACTAAAAATCAGTTCTTCATGCTGAACTTCACCTGTTAAGATGTTCATCTCGGAGTCAGAAGAATTTTCAGAAGATTTTTCATGAATTTTTAATATTTCAAATAACTGACTTTTAATATTATCCTCTATTTGTAAAGAATTTATTTTATTTTTAATTCTACATTTATTTTTATAGTGTCATACTTTTCCACAATTATAACATATTGGAATTTATTTAAAAACATTTTTTGGGGAAAAGTTTTTAGAAAATTTATCTTTGGTAGAAGGTTTACCAGGACCAGTTCTACTGATATATTTTTTATTTTTATATCTTGTCCTTGCAGGGTCTTTGGAGGAAAGAAGGGTATTACATCCAAACTATTCACATAAATCTCCTAATTCTTTATTCCCAGTCATTCTCTGTTTATCTAATTGCCTTTTCAATTTTAGATATGTACAAAGAGCAAGACCTTCGGCACATATTTCTACAGACAATTCTCCTAAAGTATATAGGGAGTATGGGTTAAGCCCGTCATGTTTATTTTTTAGCCTTGTTTTACTTTCTCGGCAAAAAAATGAGGTAGTCGGGCTATAAACTTTTCTTTCCAATGATCAGTCTTACTATCTTCTCGAAAAAGAAGTCTGGAGAATGACACATCTTTGTAGCATTTATAATGGGATAATGTTGGACATTTGAGGTTAGAGAGCAAATCTTCCTACCTAGCCTCTAACAAGGCTGTACTCCCTACAAAATAGAGTGTAATGGTATATATGAGGGTATTTACCGTATCACTTTCATTATTTATTATATCTTGTCCTAATTCATTTTTAACTGCCCATTGTTTGGTGGCACTTAATATTTCATTTTTTGTATTTTCTTCCATATGGAAGTCCCACAATCCTCTCAGCCAACCGGTAAAACCACAGATTATGGTTTTTGCTATCTCTGAATCCTGGTTACCGCTTATTTTGGAAGCAGTTGCATACATGGTCATATGCTTCATCAGGTCAAGTATTTGGTTTTTCGACATACCATCAATATTCCAATTGACTATAGATCTTCCGAAATAAGATACAGAACTTGTTATTAAGTCTTCTTCAAATTGGAGATCTACAGGGGTAAGCCTTGGATAATATATTCTGGTATGAGAAACAAGCCTGAACTTTTTTCCATAATCTATCCTATTGACCTCAAGACCTTCTGTCTTAAAGGCTTGTTCCATATTCTCTAGGTCACTATTAGAAACATGTTCTTCTTGTAGAACCATTGCCCCTTCTTTTATTTTCTTATTTTTAGAAGCGGTTCCTTTATCATCGATTTTCAGATTTGCCAATCTCCGGACTAATTCTTTAACCAATTTTTTATTATTATCTTTTGCTTTTATTCCTTGTAAATGAAACTGTTCCTTATTAATACTTGGAGGAGGTTTAAAGGGCAAAACTTGTTTTCCCTTAGAGGTTGTATTTGTTTTACAATCCCTAATCTTAACTTGGGATTTATTAACTATGTTTGCAATTCTTGTTGTTTGCCTTCCAATCGTTTGTAGGCAAAGATTGGTACAATTATTTTGCTCTATTATATGTGGGATAGTATCTATTTTATGTGTATGGTGATCAGTTTCTTTAAGAATAACCTTATAGGGTGAAGCCTTAGTTTCTGCCTTATCTTCAGATTTACTTCTTATTTGAATGCTGGTCTCAGGGGGATGAATATATTCATGAACTTCTCCTTTTGAAGTATAAACTGTTTGGTATGGACTTTCGACCGTATTGATATTAAATTCGGGAACTTTTATCTCATGTATGGCAAGGATGTTTCTTAACCATTCAAAGAATTTTACATTTCTTTTATTTTGATTTATGAATTTGTTTAATTTCATATGAAAGGCCTCAAGTAATTTTTTAGGAAATTCTTTTAGATACCATTCCCGAATTTCTTTATTTTCATCTGATAGAAAGTCATGTTTTATCCATTCTTTATTTACCTTAAACTCTTCTTCAGATTGAAGGGTAAAAATATTAAAGTCCAAGTCTGAAGGAGTTGGTTCACTATTTGGGGAACTCGGTTCGTAAATCTTATAAGTTGGTTGCTGGACTTCATTACTTGTTTTAGTTAGTCCATCTAATATAGAGCTGCTATGATTTCGCTCATGCTCTGTTTGTAGAGCAGAGGAAGTAGAACATCTAGAAGGGACTTGTGAAAAATTTTCAGAACTATTGATCAGAGTTCTTCTGGATGAATTAAACTGTATTTCAATGTCTCCATCAGGATATTCTATTATTTGTTGTGGTTCTCTATTTATAGGTATTCTCGACTGCTGATTGTCGCAGTGGAGAGACCATTTTTCAAGGAGTCTTATTTGAGACCAAGATACTGTTTTAGGTATTATAGTATCGGATTTTTCTATATTAGTTTAGAAAAATACTGTCTATCCCTTTGTATCCATATGTAATGCATTACGACATAAGGTAGTCATGACTTTATAACACACCCTATAGACCAATGCAATATTTTGAGATCCTAAATCCATATCAAACCCTTGGGTTTTTAAATTTAAAGTGAGAACTTTTAGTAAGTTTGGATCAATTAGGGCTACTGAAAAATTGAGAAAACAGTTAAAATATATTGGTCCATTACATAAGCTAGATTCAATTATTCCTAATAGAGAATCTGAAAATTTATTGTCTTTCATATCTTAGACAGAGTAGTACGGAGTTATTTAAATCAATTCTAGTAAGTGGTTTTATTGCTATTTGCATAAGTTTTATATGCAGATACTTATAAATTTTATTTTTATGATCTTGTATCATTCTATTAGATAGTAGTTGAAAGTTATTTTGTTCACTAGTAACAGAAATGCTTTCTTCAACAGTTTTTATAGAAAAACCTATTTTAAATTCAAACGTACCTTTCTTATAGACGTCAGAGGTTGGGACTTTAGGAATATTCCAATTTTGAATTTGTTTTTCAATATTGTCTATGATAACTTCTTCCCTATTTCTTACACGTAATGTACTAGAAGAAGAAGCTGTTCTATCGGATAGAGTCCTAATGAAATTTACCATTTTTGATAATTGTTAATCACAGAGTCAATCGGAAACAGTCCCTGTACCTTTCACGGCTCTTCCTGGCCTAACGATAGTGCGGGTCACGACGACTTTTTGGTGTCAATCTTATTATCTACAATTTACCATTATAAGCGAATGGCTCTGATACCAAAGTAAGCGTGGATATTTTAGAGCTTCTAAATATCAGAAATAATTAAGGATATCTTTAATGTATAAAAGAAATATCAGAGATATTTTGACAGAATAACAAATCCAAATAGAATTAATAAACAAACACATAAAAACAGTGATATATCAATAATAAACCAATTTACGTAAACAACATGCCTAAATTTAATACAAACAACTATTTTAATCTGTATAAGAATGTAACTTACATGTGGCACTTGCAGAAACTAGAAAATAACTTCCACTCATCTTGACAGTAACTAGGTAGACGGTCCCAGTAACAATCACACATGTAATATGCTTATTTTTACAAATATTCTTCAAATAGTCTGGTTGGCATGACACACCACCAGATATACATTTAAAAGAAAGAGAGTAGAGAGAGAGTACTTGCAGAGAGCAAAAAAAGAGAGGAAGAGAGAGAGAGAGAAAGAGAGAGAGAGAGAGTGGAAAACTCCAAATGCTTAATCCCTTCATGTTCTCCTCTTTTTATAGCCTTTCCAACTTTAATTAGATTTGAAGGCCTTTGAAGTCCGACTAAAAGTTGAGAAGACAAGTATCGGTGGAGTGGACAAGCGTCAGTGGAGTGGACAGGCGTCGGTGGAGTACAGCCAAAGGCGTCGGCCGATAATGAAAATTGGTTACAGTAAAAAGGTGTCGGCAGGTAAACACAAGGTGTCAGCAGGTAAAGACAAAAGTAGCTATAGTAAGAAGTAAGAATATAAAGGTATTTTGTCTTTATTCTGGGACTCGTGTGCTATGTGGTTTGCAGTCGTTCCGTCCTTATTGATTGTATGGCTTATTGGGATAGCCCGTAGTCCATGTCTTCATTTTCTTAATCATAATTTTCTTCATTTTAGGTCGAGGTTGACATGGCCTCTTTTTCTTTTTCAGATATTTGTAATAATTTTTTCTTGAGCCCTTCCTTTGTTGCTTTTGGATATTGTCGTCGTATTTTATTGAAATAATCATTCATATTCATATCTGTATTAGAGGATGAAGATGATATTTTTCTCATTCTTATTTTGTCAGGACTTAGAGAATCATTTTCATATACATCCCACCATTTTATATATATTTGTCTCTCTAGCTCAGGAAGTTATTCCCAATTATTCGTATAATTATCAGATAAGTGGTATGACCATTTCATTATCCACGGGAGTGCCATGAAATACATATGAAGATCTATTTTTGTATTATTATTATTGTATTTCATGAATTTTCTTTGAGAAATTTGTATATTAGACGGTAGTATTTCTGTTCCAGATCCCCATAACTAGAACCAATTTTTGAACCAGTTAGGGAATTTTTCTACTATTGGTATTTTTATTTGGATAAACCAAGTATATGAGAGTTCATATCGTTTTGGAATCTTCTTTAAGATAATATAAGAATTTTTCCTTATTAGAAATGTTTTCCTTTATATTATTTATTTCTCGCAACTTTGGTTTTTCAGTAAACTTAAAGTTTACCTCATAACCTTCTATATTGGCTTGAATTCCTGTACTATCAATTGTTATAAGATAAAGCATATTTTAAAAAGGAGTTCCTAATATTACGGATTGACTTAACCCTTTGACCATAATAAAGGGGAACTCAAAGCATTTACTATTATTGTAGACTGTAGTATTAGAGAGTTTATAATTAATTATCATTTGATCGCCATCGGCTGTATTTAGGACCTGGGTTGTGATCCCTATAACTGGAACCAATTTTTGAACCAGTTAGGGAATTCTTCTACTATTTGTATTTTTATTTGGATAAACCAAGTATATGAGAGTTCATATCGTTTTGGAATCTTCTTTAAGATAATATAAGAATTTTTCCTTATTAGAAATGTTTTCCTTTATATTATTTATTTCTCGCACTTTGGTTTTTCAGTAAACTTTAAGTTTACCTCATAACCTTCTATATTGGCTTGAATTCCTGTACTATCAATTGTTATAAGATAAAGCATATTTAAAAAAGGAGTTCCTAATATTACGGACTGACTTAACCCTTTGACCATAATAAAGGGGAACTCAAAGCATTTACTATTATTGCATACTGTAGTATTAGAGAGTTTATAATTAATTATCATTTGACCGCCATCGGCTGTATTTAGGACCTGGGTTGTCTTTCTTTCCGCTCCAGATCCCCATAACTGGAACCAATTTTTGAACCAGTTAGGGAATTCTTCTACTATTGGTATTTTTATTTGGATAAACCAAGTATGAGAGTTCATATCGTTTTGGAATGCAAAAACCTCATGCCATGCTCTTATATATTCAAAATATTGATAATTTCTATTGCTGAATCCTTCAGCTTGTACTTTGAGATGTTCAATATCAAAGTCGAAAGAGGAGAGAATACCTTGCCACCGAGCAAAGATTTGTTTTGAAACGAGATTTTTTATATCTTTTGGAGGATCTCTTTAGCAGCTTTACAATCAGTGCGAATGAGAAAATTTTGATTCAGGAGATTACTCTGAACCTTTGTCACACAATAAACAACAGTCAGGATTTCTTTTTTAACAGTACAATAATTGTGTTGAGTTTGATTCCAAGCTTTAGAGGTGAAGCGTACCAGTTGTTCCGTTGTATCTATTTTTTGTTTTAAGATGCCCCCTAATCCTATTTTTGAAGCGTCACATTCAATGATTTTAAAAGCAGATGGATCAGAGAGTGTAAGACAGGGTAATATTTTTGCTTTTAATTTTATTTTTTGGACAGCCAAAGTATGCAAATCCGTCCATTCTGGAGGGTTTTTTTTTAGCCTTTGAAACAAAGGTTTAGCATCAATGGCCAAATTTTCATAGAGGTCAGCTATATAATTAAGATAGCCAAGGAACCTTTGAAGCTCATTTTTATTGGTAATAATATCAGGGAATTTGTTGGCAAATTCGATGGCTTTATCGATAGGGACAATTCTTCCTTGAAATATATTATGTCCCAAAAACCTGATTTTTGTTTGGCAGAAGCGGATCTCTTTTGCAGAAACGACGAGGCCAGCTGTTTTTATTGCCTTTATGAAAGTATTTAAATGTTTAAGATGTTGGTCTAAATCTTGTGAAAAAACTAAAACATCATCAATATAAACAATCATACATTTGGTATAAGGATTAAAGATATCATTCATAATAACAAGTCTATCTAAAAGATCCATTTTATTAGGAATAGGATACCGTATCCATTTCAAAGCTTTATTGAGGGGTTTATAATTTATAACACGCCTGAGAGACGCCTCTCGATTTCAAAGGCCTTCTCAATATAAAATGTTGAACAACTCCAAGGAGAGAAGATTTTGCGAATAAGTTTTTTCTGAAATACTTCTGCAATTTCATTTTTGCAAATTTCTAGAAGTCTAGGGTTCATTTGAATGGGCCTAGCATTAGTAGTAATCTTTTCTTCATGGAAATCAGCTTCATAAGTGCCTATGTCTATCCTAAAAAGCATTCGGGACTTCAGCACATATTTCTTTTTCTATTTTATCTTTAATAGTCTCTATTAACTTTTTATTTTCAGGAAGCAGAAGTTTCGTTTCTATGGTTTTATAATTTATCTCTTCTTTAAGATAATATAAGACTTTTTCCATATTAGAAATTTTTTCCTTTATATTATTTATTTCTCGCAACTTTGGTTTTTTAATAAAATTAAATTTTACCTCATAACCTTCTATATTGGCTTGAATTCTTGTACTATCAATTGTTATAGGATAAAGCATTTTTAAGAAAGGAGTTCCTAATATTACATACTGACTTATATATTTGGTATGAGGATTAAAGATATCATTCATAACATTTTGAAATTATGAAGGAGCATTTTTTAATCCAAATGGCATTACATTCCATTCATATTGTCCAAAGGGAATATTAAAAGCAGTTTTATAGCGATCTTTTTCTGCAATTTGTGTTTTCCAGTATCCTGATTTTAAATCGAACTTTGAAAAGATACAGGCATTAACAGACTCTATCCAATAGAATGGCTTCTTCTTCTAGTACATTACGTGTAAGAAATAGGGAAGAAGTTATCATAGACAATATTGAAAAACAAATTCAAATTGGAATATCCTTAAAGTCCCAGATTCATGTTAGAAGATTCTGGTGTATTAGTATTTTTAGAAAGAGCAAGGCTTTCCTCGGTAGTTAGAGGGATTTTATATTCTTGTATAAGATTACTAATTTCTTTTGCATCATTTTCTGGTTCATTGTCATGTAAAGGGTCAGAGACCATTTCTATGATTTGGACTCTATTATTTAAACTTATAAGCTCATTGCGAACATCATTTATTTCCTGTCTTAATTCAGACAGAGAAGGTTCTCTATTTTGATTCTTTTTATTTTCTACTTTTCTATGAACATTAGCAAAATCATAGTCTCCCTTGGTTCGCACAAGAGAAGTAGAAGTTTTAGGAGTTTTTACCATATTCATATATTGGACTAACGCTTCCTTTTTTGTCTCGGAATAAGATATTTTATCGATTAGGTCTATAATTAGATTTTCCTATTCAGTAAGGGTGTTACAGAAACATTCATCAGAATCAGAACTACTAAAAATTAGTTCTTCATCCTGAACTTCACATGTTAAGATGTTCATCTCGGAGTCAGAAGAATTTTCAGAAGATTCTTCATTAATTTTTAATATTTCAAATAACTGACTTTTAATATTATCCTCTATTTGTAAAGAATTTATTTTATTTTTAATTCTACATTTATTCTTATAGTGTCCTACTTTTCCACAATTATAACAGACTGGAAGTTTTCTTTTTCTCTTATATTTAAAAGTATTTTTTGGGAAACGTTTTTTAGAAAATTTATCTTTGATAGAAAGTTTATCAGGACCAGTTCTACTGATATATATATATATATATATATATATATATATAGTAGGT
>NW_006497417.1:570988-595162 GCF_000471905.2 Amborella trichopoda
CATGATAGAGTTTTTTGTAATCCATGATTGAATTTTTTGTAATCCATGATCGAACTGTTTTTTTTTTTTTTGTAGTCCACGGTTGAATTTTTTGTTTTTTTTGTTTGTTTTTTTTTGTAATCCATGATCGAATTTTATGTAATCCATGATCGAATTTTATGAAAATTTGTGATTTTTTTTTTTAATCCATGATCGAATTTTTTTTTGTAATCCATGATAGAATTTTTTGAAAATTTGTGATTTTTTTTTTAATCCATAATCGATTTTTTTGAAAATTTGTTATTATTTTTTTTTAATCCATATTATTCAAAGAGAAAATGAGAGAGATGATGATTCTGAGGCCACCCTATCCCAGCCATATTATTCACATATCGAGTCCCAACAGCAACAGTGTAGGGATGAGTACGAAATACTGTAAATTAAATGCTGAATGGCGGTTCATGCAGGGAAATAACATATCAATATTCGCATATTCATTCAAAAACATAAAAATTCTTAATGGAGTACCCTCATTTTTTATTGAATTCCTAAAAAACAATATTTATAATGAATTTTAATAATTTTTTCGAATTTTTTTTAAGCTTTATTCTGACCGATTCACCCGATTCCTGATCCGGATCGCCTATTTGCCGATCCGGATCGGTTTTTTGGAAGCCCGATCCGGGTCACCGATCCGTTTTTTAAACCATTGCTTTGTAAACTACGCTCTTGATGTTTATTTTTACAACTACCTCCCGAGTAAAAACTTTCAGGACAAAAATACCCCCACGTAGCACCATTTCCCTTGCCCAATTTTAAAGATGACCGTTTGATGCAGGAGGGACCGCATAACGACAGGTGAGTTGGCTAACTCACCAAAAGCTGTATGCCTTCACTACTGCAGAGTAGGCCAAATGGGGGTTTTACCCGTTCCATCATAGTCCTCAATGATTTATATGCTTGCCTCTGTATGCTATTGTATGATTTATATACCAATCGGACTGTCAATACAATTCGTAACTAGTAATTTCAGATAGAGAGTGAGAGATAAATGGTAGACAATCCATTGATGGCAGGCCGTGTTGTGAGCTTTTTCTTGCAGAAATTGGACACCCTACTGACAGAGGAAGTGAGGCTCCTCTCTGGAGTGCATGAAGACATTGTTTGGCTTAGGGATGAGCTTGGAACCATGCAGGCCTTCTTAGAGGATGCAGAGAGAAGGAAAAGCAGAGACCTCCTTGTAAGAACATGGGTGGTACAAGTGAAAGAGGTGGTCTACTTCGCAGAGGATATACTCGATGAATTCATGATTCAGATGGAGTGTCTGGGCCAATTCTCTGTTAAGAAGCTCATAATTCGCCATCGAGTCGGATCAAAGATTCAAGACATCAAGGCAC
This sequence comes from Amborella trichopoda, assembly GCF_000471905.2. The sequence continues at coordinate 572,365 of NW_006497417.1, forward strand.
GCATTCGTGCAATAACTGATAGGAGAACCACGTATGATATTCAAAGGAGAGATGATGAAGCAGCCACACTTTTCAGAGCAAAAGACCCTCTTGTCACCGCTCCTTTCATCGCAGAAGCAGACATAGTCGGATTACAGGAAGATGTAGAAATTTTGGTTGGATGGCTGTTGAATGGACGTCCAAAACTTGAAATGATCTCACTGGTGGGGATGGGTGGGATAGGCAAAACCACGCTTGCTAAGAAAGTCTTTCAAATGGGAAAGACGAAGAGCCACTTTGATCGTCGTTCCTGGGTGACTCTGTCTCAATCCTTCACAATAGCTGGGCTTGTAAAATCCATGTTGAAAGGGTTCTACAAAAATGTCAATGAGGAAACTGCAACTATAGATACAATGGATGAGGGACAACTCTACATGTGCCTCTACTCATTCTTACAGGAGAAGAGGTTTCTTTTGGTTCTAGATGATGTATGGAGTGAAGATGTTTGGAATGGATTGAGTATTTTCTTGTTAGATTGCAAACCTGGAAGTAGGATTGTGTTGACAACCCGAAAAAGGAATGTAGCATCATCAATACAAGTTCGGAGCCATATCCACCACCTAAGGCCATTAACAAGGGAAGAGGCATGGTCCTTGTTTTGTAAGAAGGCAATTCGAAAATTTGATTATAAGAGAATCACTCCAGAAATGGAAAAGGTGTGGAGAATTATTGTGAGCAGATGTCAGGGTGTCCCTCGAGGTATTGTTTCTAAGAGACAAATAGAGATAGCTCAATGGATGGAAGTACTACAAACTCTGCAGTGGGAACTGGCAAACAATCCCTCCTTGAAAAGAGTAAGGGGGATTTTATCCATGAGTTATAATGATTTGCCCACTCATCTAATTCATTGTTTCTTAGATTGTTGTTTATTCCCCAAGGACTATGTGATCAGGAAAAGCAAGCAGATTAAGCTATGGGTGGGAGAAGGATTTGTTGAACAATTACCTCGTGAAACAGGAAAATTGATTCACTTGAGGTTTTTGGGACTAAGGAATACAGGAATTCGTAAACTTCCCAAGTCCTTGCAAAATCTTCGTAGACTAGAAACTTTGGATGCCATTGGAAGTAATTTGAAGTCATTGCCCCATTGGATATCACACCTGCAAAACCTGAACCACCTGCTTGTAAGAAAAATAATGCCATTAGATGTGGAAGGTGTAATTGAACTGCTCAAATCTGATAAAGGCATCTATTATAAGCAGTTTGTGCGAATTAATTTTGATGTTGGCAGCTTAGCACACCTTCGCACATTGCAATTTGTAGGAGTTAAGGGGAAGGCTATTAAACATTTAGGGGAGTTGTCTCAGCTTGAGAAACTACACTTCCTGATACAGAACAAGGCAGATGGGCAAAAATTATGGGCTGCCATCCAAAATATGAGGAACCTTCAAAATCTGGTGATTCTCACTAAAACAAAGCCCATCGTCATAGAATCGATGGATTCTCCTCCACCGCGTCTGAGTAAATTACAACTGCATGTGATATTGAGAAAGTTACCCAAGTGGTTGTGCTCCCTAGAGAGCCTTACAAGGTTAGTATTAAGATCTTCAGCTCTAAGTGAAGACCCACTTGTAGCCTTACAAACACTTCCGAATTTGACAAAACTCATGCTATCAAAGGCATATTATGGTCGTTTTATGGGAGGTGATGGTATTGTAGGCTTTCCAAAACTCGAGCATCTCGTGCTTCATAACTTGAAGAACCTTTGCTGGTGGGGGGGGATGAAGGAGGGATGCATGCCAATGCTAAGAACCCTGACTATCATTGGCTGCAAGAATTTGGTTGAGTTGGATGATAGCTTTCAAAACCTCACTTCACTCCAATGCCTTATTCTTGGAAATATGGCCAAGGATTTCGTTGAAGCATTACAGCCTAAAGAGAGAGGCTATTACAAAGTTAAACACATCCCTGAAATCAGAATACTTACTTTGATTCGTGGAGCGTTGTTCTACAAGAACTTAAGGGCGTATTGAATTGGTTATCCAAGGATTGTGCATGACTCATGGACATGAATGTCATCCATGATCTTTGCACCAAAAAAAAACCTCAACTATGGTTAATCGTACTCAAATGTAAACAGTAATGAAGGAGGAAAAAGCACCTCAACGGCCGCTTGCGGTCAGATTTTGCAGTGCTCAACTTTTACATGAAACATTCGGATTGGTTTTCTGTAGAATAAAGTGATTGAATCTTTGTGGGTGGAGTTGTGTTGCGTATTATTTGATTTTTTTTGTTTTTTATTATGGGTGCGATTTGTATAGAGCTGAGGCTCTAAACAATCAAATTAGCGCCTACCTTCAAATAGTGCAGAGAAATGTGGTTTTAATATTGGGAATCTTTGTGATAGTCTTAAAATATATTTTTATCTCTTATTATAAAATTTAAATATTAAAAAATAGTGTCAACCGAGCAGATCTATGAAAACTTGAAAAACTTGAAAATTGACGATCCAAAAATGTGTTACAAGATGCACTATTTTCAAACGTTAAAATTCATTTTTTTTCTCTCATGTCCATGCATCTTGATGTCGATATGATCAATTTGAGGATATTTGGGCATCAAAACAACCTCTTCTAATGTAATTTTTGAGGTAGGATCCAATTTGATTGTTTAGAGCCTCAGCTCTATATAAACTTTTTTGTAATAACTCGAGTGGGAGTGGGGTCTCGAGAGACCAAAAGATTATGGTATGGAGGGGCAAAAGGAGACATTTTTTATGCCATGACTCACCTAAGTTTCAAGTGCTAAGCTTAGATTGATGTCTAAAACCTATAGCTTTGGTCATAAAATACAATCGATAAGGGTTTCATGGTGGGGTTATCCCTTGATGCGGTCGGAGATATACCCAAGGAAATTAGCGGAGGATTGTGTGCGGCGGTTTTCTAGATAAGACAAAGGCAATCCTCATCATTACCATCGCACAACATATATATTAGATAGCCATCTAGGAAACAACCCCTTGGGATATGTCGTGTACATGTGCGGAAGAGATGGTTTCCTTCAACAATGGACCTTGTTAGAAGGTCCTATGAGATTATGTGCTAAAAGAGAGTTGGACTTATCCTCGAGGAAGAACCTGTAATCTGTCGACTAGAATCATCTTCTCTTCATTTATTGGCTGGCTTTGATGGACTAGTCATAAAACTTTGCGATCAGTTGGGGGTCATAGGTACCATGAGGTTAGTTTGAGAAGATCACAATGGATATAATTTATTGAAATGGAGTGCGTCAACATATTTGTGTTATCATTCACCAATTGAATCTAATTTCCATCAAGTTGACTTTAATAATATGTTTTATTTTAATTTTAGGATATTAAAATGAATTTTTAAATCCCTTTGTATTTTGTATACTTCATTTTGGCAAAAGACAATCTTAAAATAGCCAAAATTAAATTTCCTGAATTTTATCATACAAACAGAAATTAAAATTATTAGAATGGCTCTAAAAATTACTTTATTAATTTCTATATGTTCTAAAGGTGTGGAGCCCATTTATGATGGGGAGCCCATCTAGGTGGGGGCGTGCACAGGCATGCCACACCATATTTTCTTTCTTTCTTTTTTTTTTTTTACAAGAGTACAATAATTTCATTAATTACACAAATATGTTACAAATTTATAGAAACATTAAAATGTAATATCAAAGAAAAAGTTCTTCATCAACCAGGAATTCATCCAACTGAGTCCCATTTTTGTTAAGTTTTGCTGTCGCATTTGCCTCCTTGTAGACATGCTAGAAAGAAACTACCAATTGGCAACTAATATCCATGACTTCCTTCCATTTACTTCTCATACTCTATCGGTAGATACTCCAAGATGTTTATGTACCCCAATGTCCTTCATCACTGAGCAGTCATTTACGGGCCTTAGCTGGTGATCCGGGCTAATTCCCTCTCGACCATGGAGCTTATACTCCATCATCTCACTGGCTGACTTTTACCCTCATTATTTTGGAGTCATATTTAGTATTAAGAGTTTTTCACAATTTGGTACCGCTCTCACGGTCTACACTGAAGCAGTACTTTGACCCCAGACATCTAGTTAACTGTTGCGCCTCAACACATTTTGGGAAGAGCTAGCTAGCTTTGGATTTGAATGGCATTTCACCCCTAACCACAACTCATCCGCTGATTCTTCAGCATCAATCAGTCGGATCTCCACTTAGTTTCACCCAAGCTTCACCCTGGTCATAGATACATCACCCAGGTTCGGGTCCACAAGCAGTGACAATTGCCCTATGATGATTCGCTTTCGCTACGGCTTCGATGTCTTCCCTTAACCAAGCCACTGCTTGTGGTCGCCGGCTCATTCTTTAACAGGCATGCAGTCAGAGATCAAATTCTCCTCCCACTACTTGGGAGCTCATGGTTTCATATTCTATTTTACTCCCCTATGGGTATTCTTTTTACCTTTCCCTCACGGTACTACTTTGCTATCAGTCATCCAGGAATTTTTAGCCTTACAAGAAGCTTAAAAAAGAGAAGAACTCTTTCTCTTTCTTTGACCTTTTTAACAAGTCTTATAGAAGGTGCATTGTTTTTTGTATGATTTAAAAGAAAGGGTTGATTGATTTCAGAATTTTTTTTGGATTGATTGATATCAATATAGTATATTATCTTATTTTTTGACATATTAAGTATTTGATGAAAAAGGATTAAAAAATTGAGGGATAACGGTTCTAGTATTTTTTTCCTTTAATTATAATGGCTAATCTAGATAATGAATGACTAAGATCTCTTCATCCTATAGGTCTTTAAGATTGAAGGTCATGATTAAGTCTCACTAACATAGCAAACCCTAAACCCCAAAATTCTAGCCTTTTATTATAATAGTCTGTGTAGACAAAGATACATCTTTCTCTAAGAGTTCTCTCTCTCCAAAGTGTGGCACATACTCTCTCTTCTCTCTCATTTAACCTCTCTTTAATTGGGTTAGTGGGTTTAGACACCCCACTTTTAAAACTAACAAATTTTATTATATTCTTGAATCTTTAGGACCACACTATCTCAGTAAATCCCCAAACTATAGACCATAATAGTTCGTGATCCTTATCTTGTGATCCAAAATCCTGCAATACCATTGTTTTAGTAATAAATCAAGTAAAAATAACAAAACAACTTATTTTTACCTGATTTTTTGGTAAACAATATCAAACAAACGCAACTGCTAATTTTAGTCAGATTTGAGCTCCCTTTGACCCCCAAAAGGAAAATTTGACTGGCAAATCTGCTTGAAATTAATATATATCTATTCTAATATGATTTTAGAGATACTAGATCTAGACAAGTTCTAGCCAAACTCTAGCTATTAAACCTACAACCCTAAGTTTAGAACTGGTCCAAGATAGCTATTCAACCAAGCCAAGGCTTCTTCAACATTGAAGAGAGACAAAGAGGATCCCCGGTATAAACATAGTCGTCGCGGTTCTGATACGGGTGAGGCCTCGAAGCCTCGAGTTTGCCTAGTCAACTGGCCCGGCCATGCATTTTTCTCATCATCTTTTCCTTCATTTTTTAGTTATTTTATTAGATCTAAGATTTTATTTTTATTTTATTCAATTTTTTGTGCTTTTTGAATCGATGCTGGCCCTGCCATTGATCTGAGAGCGGATCTATTCATTTTTTGATAGATTTGGTCTCAGATCATAATTTGATTTTTCCTACTCTCTATCAATTTTTTAAAATTAGTTTGTGGTACGGATCTAAGGGATCTTCCTCTAAAGATCTCTCCGATTTATATCGTACACAGTTTGACACCCACCGTAGAGCATTTCAAGCTAGATCAACGTACAAAAAAAAAAAAAACAAAACATATCTCCTTTTGAGGGCCATCTTTTGATTAAATAAAATAATTTTTTTTTTTTTTGCTTTATTATTCTTGTTAGCATCGTTTGACGGTTTGCCAAAAAAAAGAAAAAAAAAAAAAGAGATCACCTGGTTGCCTTCTAAAAAGAGCTAGTTCATTATTTTGGTTTATCTTACAAGGTTATCCTTTTGATTTATCTTATTCGTGTATCCTCAGTTTGCTTTGGTGTTATCGTTGTGTAATTATCGTATCACATAACTCTATACAATATTTTAGTTCACTTGTTCTCTTGCAGCCGTAATCGATTTTGTTCATGAGATATTTAATTCAATTCATGCATTTTTCTGCTTTTCTTTATGTGAGAAGTTGTGTCAACTGAAGAATTTTTTTCTTGCGAACTCCGTACCATATGCATGCTCTTCCAGCGACTCTTCAACATCGAACAATATCATTACTTTTCTCTTTAGAAAGACAATACAGTGGGTATTAATATGAGGCATTAATAGGTTTTAGTGTGAGAGTTTTTCAGGGCCTGGTAAAAGCCTTGAAGTAAGAGATGGTCGGCCGTGAGTAGTAGAGAAAGAGACGCAGCTTTGGGGGAAAAAAAAAAAAGGGCTTTCATAATAATAATAATACTAAGTTTATTTAAAAAAAAGATATTTAGAAGCCACGTTGTTAAAAAAAAAAAATAGCCATTTTCATTCTAAAAAAACTCACGTTCTGAAAAAAACTATCAACACTTTTTTAGGCCTCTTTGTTAATAAAAAAAAATAAATTAAACGCCATCTTCCTATCAATAATAATAATAATAATAATTAAGGTCTTTCTCATTTTTTAAAAATAAAATTGCTTTTCAAAGAAAAAAAAAAAAAAAACAAAACAAAAAACAAACAACATTTTCCTGCCTATTTTGTTTTTTAAAAAATACAATAATATAAATCCATTTCTAAGAAAAAAAATCCTAATCGTCTTGATTCAAAAGAAAAAAATAAAAATAACTTGCCAACAGAATTTTTTTTTTATTCTTTTTGTAGTCCTTTGTTTAAAAAAGAAATTGGCCAATAAAAATTTCCTTTTGGAGGCCTAAAAAATAATGCTTCTATTATTAATAAAAATTATATTTTAAAAAAAGTTTTTATTTTCTTTTATTCAAAAAAAAAAGGGAAAAAAGAAAGAGAGATTTTCAATCTTCATAATAATAATAAAAAATTCCATTTTAAGATGTCCTTGCCCTAAAAAAAAAATTGCAACTTAAAAAGAAAAAAAAAAAAAAAATTTTTTAGGCAAGTTTGTTTAAATAAATAAATAAATTATATACTCTTCCTTTTTGAATTTTTTTTTTTTTCAAAAGTCCATCTTTTTCCAAAACAAAAATGCCATCTTGCTTTCCAAAAAAAAAAAAGAAAAAGGAAACCTTACGAAAAGAAAAAAAAACAAACATAACTTTTATGGCCTTTCTTTTTTAACAAATGAAAAATCTCTACCAAAAAAAAAAACATAAATTTTTTAAGGCCGATTTTGTTAAAAAAGAAAAGAAAAAAGAAGTACAAAAAGTTTCTTTTCAAGGTCACTTCATTTCTACAAAAAAATAAAAAAAAATATTCACTAAAAAATCTCATCTTTAAGTCCTCTTTCTCTTTACAAAAAAAAAGAGTGTAAAAAAACTCTATTTTTCATTTTTTTGCTTGTAATTCATCATTTGCGACTTCTCTCTATTCATAAATAAATAAATAAATAAATAAGAGACAGAGAGAAAAAATGCAAGCTCACTCTGATCGAGTCAGCCTTAATGCGGGGCGCACTTGACTAGGCATGGACTGTGCCTGATTTCACTGTTTTGACTAAACACATTCTCAGGGGTTGCTTACCCCTCCATCATTACTGTGTTATTGAGCGAGCTCCGCCACGAAGCACAGATCGCTTGATACCATTTGTGCCGAGTGCTTACATTATTTCTTCTACTTGGTGTTTACTTGCATGCTTTGCTACACACTCTTGTACATAACGGACCGAAGCCCGGTAAACTAACAAAAATTTTCAAAAACCCCCAAAATCTAGTATTAACTGTCTTGAGGAGAACTTAGATTTGAGAGCGGAGGCAGTTTGGATTCATATAACTTTAGTTGTGAGCACCCCACCGTAATCATTAGCCTCAAAGCAACTCCATACATAGTAGGATCTTGTTGATTCCTTTAACAGGTGACCAAGACCTACGTGGGGAATCACTCAGCCTAGCTGCATTTCTATAGTTAGAAACCCACTCAAACCTAGCTTACCCATAGTTCAAGGCAAAGTTTTCAAGTGCATTGTTTGCTTATCTGAGTTGATTAGTCTTAGATCGCAGTCCGGATCCACTTCCGGTCCTAGATGAAACCTTCTAGATCCAAGTTCAAGCTTGTGCCTAACCCAACCCTGTTCTGAACTAGGTTCACACCTAGGTCCTAACCTAGGCCCCTTTTGGTCCGAGCCAAGGCTCGTACCTAACCCAACCTTGATCCAGTCTGGGTCAACACCCTGTCTGATATTCAAAACCTTCTAGGCCCAAGCACCCTGGCTTGTACGCAACTCAGTCCAATTCCGAACCTGGTTCACACCCAGGTTCGAATCTAGACCCCCTCTCGGACCAAGCCAAGACTCGTAACCATCTAGTTAGATCTCAGTCTAGGCCTAGGTATAGGTATAGAGTTACCTCTAGAACTAGACTAGGTTCGTCTTAGCTCAGGGTTTAAACTAAAATCCATCGAGTCTAGCAAGATCCATCTAATCTATTCCTAACTTAAGTCTAGATTCAGGGTTGTGCCTAGACCCAGACTAGGTTCACCTTAGTTTAGGGTTTAAACCTAAGTCCATCAAGTCAAGACCCAAGTCTTTCTAGCTCTAGAACAATTCTCATGCCCAGTTAAGACTGACTCTTGAATCAAGTCCAAATCGGGTTTTGACTTCAAGCCTAATCTATGTCCATGCCCAAGCCAGATCCAACCTTACCAGTCTAACACAAGTCTAGCAAGGTCCAACCATATGGCTCCAGCCTAGTCTAGATCTAGAGAACCTAGTCAGTCTGAGAGGCACTGTCACACCCCAAGAATTTACAATACTGATATTCTTGAGATGTGACAGTCAAAACATATATACATCTCTTGATAGCACAAATTTACAGTGGCATATTCTTACAAAGTAACAAAAGGAAGCTTAGGCACAACTACAATATCTTCCAAAGTTGCCCTTGACCAGTACTCAAAATGAAACCGCAGTTATCCTGAAAAATGTTTACCATAGTTTGATGAGTTTGGCTATTCAGTAAGTGATCATCATAATCCTAAAAATAATCATAATTGAAAGATATCAATATTTTAAAAAAGGAGATCTATTAACAGGAGTGCATTAACAGTTTCACTTTAAAAAATACATAATTAAGTATAATCCGAATAATTGAAATGCATATCATATTTTAACATCAATGCATAATTCAAAAGATTTCACAAAATACCCTAGTGGCGTCCCAAGTAGGTCACCTATATACCCCATCAGTATCCTGATGGGTCTACTTACTACCTATCGGCGTCCCCGATAGGTCCACTTAATCCCTATTGGCGTCCCAGATAGGTCCACTTAATCCCTGCAGGTCCACTTATACCTCACCGACGTACCGGATGAGTCCACTAAATCCCTACCGGCGTCCCGGATAGCTCCACTTATACCTCACCGACGAACCGGATGAGTTCAAAAGGACTTCATCTTGAACTTAGACCATGAGGCACTCAAGTACATCAATAATCAAAGTAGCCTTAGTCAGAGGCATGCTAAGTAGGTGGCTTTCTTGCAAGAATTCAATTTTGTGTTAAAGCACAAACTTAATCAAGTGGTGGATGCACTTAGTAGACGTGTTGTGCTGCTAGATATTATAAATGCATGTATCCTTGGCTTTGAGGAAATAAAATGGCTCTATGAAAGTGACGCAGATTTTGGAGAAGTTTGGAGATCATGTGAGGAGGGCAAGCAAGGGAGCTTCCTACTCCATGATGGATTCCTCTTTCGAGGGATTCAATTGTGTATACTCAAATTTTCTATACGAGAGGGCATCATCAATGAGCTACATGCCGATGGCTTGGAGGGGCACTTTGGTCGTGACAAGACCATTTCCTTGGTGGAAGAAAGAAGAAAAGTATTGTTGGCAGATAATTCATCAAGATATGTATCACTATATAAGGTGGTGTCAAATTTGCCAAGTTTCAAAGGGTCGTGCTCAAAATACTGGTCTCTACACTACCTTACCAGTTCCAAAACATCCATTGGAAGACGTAAGCATGGATTTTGTGCTTGGTTTACCAATGACCCAATGAGGCATGGATTAAAATTTTGTGGTTGTTGATCGGTTCTCTAAAATGGCTCATTTTATCCCAAACAAGAAAACAATGGATGCCTCGTATATTACTAATCTCTACTTCCAAGAAGTAGTTAAGGATCATGGCATTCCCAAATCTAGTACATCAAACCGTGACACCAAATTTCTCAGCCACTTATGGAGAGCCTTAGGGAAAAGGCTTGGAACTGATTTACTTTACAGTAGTACATATCATCCTCAAACAGATGGTCAAACTAAAGTTGTGAATTAGACATTTCGTAATCGTCTTTGAAGTTTGTCAAGAAAGAGACCAAACTTCCTCAAGTTGAGTTTGCTTACAACTCAATGGTGAATCGATCTACTGAAATGAGTCCCTTTGAGGTGGTTTATGGACACATTCCTTCTCACTGCCTCGATCTTGTCCCTTTGCTTGATTCGGCTCAACCAAACAAAGCGTCGAAGGACCTTGCTGAATCTATGATAAAAATCCATAAAATATGTCCACTAAAACTTGAAATAAGTAATGCAAAGTACAAAGAAATGGCTGACACCCATCGGCACAAGAAGGTCTTCAATGAAGGAGATTTTGCGTGGGCATACCTAAAGAAAGAAAGATTTCCTGCAGGAACGCTCAAAGAAAAGAAGGTTGGACCATGTCGCATACTTGAGCGAGTAAACGATAACTCCTACAAGATTGAACTTCCACCACATATCTATACTCACCCCACCCCCAATCTGCAAGATCTTACCGAGTATTATGATGTTTTGAATACAAACTCAAGGGTGAGTTATCTCGATCCCCGGCAGGATAATATACGTCAACTTGAGACCCAGAAGTCCAATTTAGACCACTAGTTCCTACGAGCTCCGATTTTGGAGAAAGAGGGTCCCAATGAAAATTAATGTCTAGAAATGGGAGTAGGAGTACACCTTGGAATTTGTGGTTTTTAGTAGGAAATTTGGTAGCTTTGAATATGTATGGAAACTAGGGGTCTTGCATTGAAGTTATTGTAATTTGTATTGGAACTTATGTTGCATAATTTATAGGATGATTTTGCATGTTTTATGAGTTCCAAAGGCTTCCAATGTTTCACCTTCCTAATGCTGAACAATTGAAGGTAATTTATTCATTTGGAACCAATACCTTACAAGTGCCAACTGACAAAAAAGATCTTTGAATTTTTTAAATTTTAAATACCGAACAAGGCCAAAATTTTGAGATTTTCTAACCTTTTTTTTATGATGTACCTTCTTGATAAAGAAGAGCAAAAGTATATCTTAGGTTGTAATTTGTTGTCTTTGGACCCATTTAGTAATATGGTGAAAGGTCCCTACAAGGTACCCCTGCCCCTCTTTTCTGTTTTTTTGTTTGATATTTTCCCTATAAATGGAGATATTTCTTATTCTCAAAGTTTTCTTACGACAAATTCTCATAATGGGTTCCATTCTTGGGTAAATGTTTTCCAATTCCTCACTTGAGCTCGACTAGGAGAGCCGACTACTCGGCAAACCTTGAGAAAGACAATTTGTGGTACTGGTAACTTTAGAAGCCATGTGCATACCATATAGTTTTTAAAAAGAAAAGTTTATATAGAGCCGAAAGCTCTAGTTTATATAGAGCCGAAAGCTCTAATTAGTAAGCTCTAATTTGATTGTTTAGTGCCTAGGCTCTATACAAACTGCACCTTTTTAAAAAATAAAAAATGGAAAATATCACAACATCAAAGAGCGATTCAGTTTTTTACAAAAAAAAAAAAAATGCAAAAATAAAATATCACGCGTGGATTGAGGAGGGAAAGATAAGAGAAGGATTGAATAATCTTTTTCTTTTTCTGCGTTTAAATTGATTTAATTATGTAAGCATCATCAAGTCAAGGATCCCATACACATGAAACATTTATATTCCTAAGATTTCTGGGAGTCATAAAATGACTCGAGAATGAGTAAAACGGAGCATTGACAATTTGAATGCTCATGTTATGTGACACGTCTAATAAAATAAATAAATAATAAATAATAATAATAATAATAAATAAATAAAAATAAAAAACTGACAATCAAGCAAACACCATTTCACTCTCCTAAGGCGGATTTCTATCCTAAGCGACTAAGCCCACCTACCCTGAGATAAAATTGTTCAAAACCAGTGGCGAAACTAATTCCTTGGGGTCACAGTTAATGTACTTGTCGTTTGGTAGAGTCCATCATAAAAAATTTTGAGATAAATTTATGTAGTTCTACATGGGCTTTACTATTTGAAAAGTTATTTTTCTGAGAATCACATGTTTTAAACTATAGAGCTAAAAACAGATAGAAATTATTAAAAAAAATGATTTCCTGAAAATCACATGTTTTAAGCTAGAATATCTAAAAATTTAGAAATTTCAAATATCAAATAATATTTAATATATAATTCATGATATGCCAAATAACGAACGAATATTAAACTAATTTTAAATAAGATAACCTACTAGAGAAAATTCATCCTTCGCCACACATCACCTGGTATTTGGTTTTGGAGAAGAAAGGGAGCCAAACCCATCATGGCTTGTTTAATTCACGTTTTTTAGTCTATTTTGCCACTTGAGGGGCTTTGGTGGTAAGCAATGTCAAGTTTAAATAGGGATCTGAGAGAACAGGTGTACATGTAAATGTTTCTGCTAAACAGAGAGAGAGAGTATGGCTTCTGCGATCATATTGTTCTTGCATCAATTGGATGAGCTGCTCACCCAAGAAGAAGAGCAATTGTTTGGGTGTCTGATATGGATGCAGAAATTGGGTGATCTGCTCTTCTTTAGAAAAAGGTTCTCATAGGATGACCTTGTGTCGCTCAGGAATAAGTGAATGACTTTTTCGAGATTGCAGAGAGACAAAAATATCAAGACCCTGCTATAAAATAGTGGTTGTGTTGGAAATTTGCAGAGGGGCCGATATAATAAGTTGATCGAAAAATAGTAAAAAAAAGAACATATATTTTCTATTAACATACAAATACACCTTCTTCAAGGACAATTTGCATATATGTAAAATAAAACACACAAGCCCCTATTTATAGTGCATATAACCGCCCTACTATTTGGCTATTGAAGAACCCATTGGACTACCACTTCCGCCTTCATCAGCTTCTTTTTTTTCATCTTTATGCACCGCCTTAGTGTCCGAAGAATCTAGAGAGAGAGAGGCGGTGATTGAAATAGAGAGATATTACCCTTTTTAACATCCACTTAATTAGTCAGTCTTATTAAATCTATGAACCGGATGAATTTCTTAGTTGAAATTGTCTCCGCGAAGATGTCTACAAGCTAGTCATTTGTGTCGATGAATTTTGGCTCGATTTCTCCTCTTTCAATTAGCTCCCTGATGAAATGATGTTGTATTTCTATATGCTTCGATCGACTATGAAATACTAGATTCTTTGTCATTGCAATGGCTGACATATTGTTGCAAAAAATTGTTGTGGGCATATTTTTCTTTTGATGTAATTCTGATAATTCTTATGAGCCACACGGCTTCACATGTTGCACTTGTTGCCGAGATGTATTCGGCTCTTGCTGATGATAGAGCCACAATATTTGACTTTCTTGATGATCATGATATTATTTTTATGCCTAAGCAGAATATATAGCCGAAAGTGCTTTTTCGATCATCAATAGAATCTGCCCAATCACTATCAGAAAATCCAACAAGATTAATATTATTTTCAGAACAATATTTGATATTGTGTTTCTTTGTTCTCGTAATATACCTTAAAATCCTTTTTGCTATTGCAAAATGCAATTTGCTTGATTTGTTCATGAACTTGGAACAAATACTGACTGTATGCACAATATCTGGCCCTGTATTAGTTAGATAAATTAAAGATCCAACCAAGCTTCGATAAATCGATGTGTCAACTTTTTCTGCATAATCATATTTTGACAATTTTTTATTCACTGCTATTGGAGTACTCACTGGCTTACAATTTGACATTTTGAATTTTTTCAAAAGATCTTCCACATATTTTTATTGAGAGATAAATATTTCTTCATCTTACTGTTTTACTTGGATTCTGAGAAAATATTTCATAATTCCCAAATCAATCATTTTATATTTTTTCATCATGGCATTCTTAAGTTCTTCCATCATTTTTTTATCTGTACCAATATAAATCAAATCATCCACATAAAGGTATACAAATAGGAAGGAATTTTTGCTGCCCTTTTTAACATAAAGTGAAGGTTCACTTGGGCTCCTTTCAAATCCATTTTTTCAAAAATATTTATCAATTTTTCTATTTCATGCTCTTGGAATTTGTTTTAATCTATATAATGCCTTTTTTAGTAACTTTTTCTTCATTTCCCTTTTCCATAAGACTCAATGGTTGTTCAACATAAACTTTTTATTCAAGTTCCTCATTTAGAAAGGCAGATTTTACATCCAACTGAAAAACTGGAATTTTTAATTGGGCAGCTAAGGCAAAAACAGTTCGAATGGTTTTCATTCTGGCAACAGGGGCAAAAGTTTCATTAAAATCTATTCTAGGTTGTTGTGATTAGCCTTTTGCCACCAGTCGAGCTTTATGCTTTTGAATGGACCCATCTTCATTATATTTGGTTTTGTAAATCCATTTCAAATCAATTATTTCTTTCCCTTTTGAGTGATCTACTAATTCCCATGTATTATTTTTCTTTATAACAAAAATTTCTTCATTCATAGCATTTAACCAAATTTTTTCTTTAGCTGCTTCTTAAAATTTTTGTGGTTCGCTAGAAAAGAAAGCAACATCACATGATTCATAAATATCTAAAAGAGACCTTACTTTTCTAGGAGGCGCCTTTGAATCTGAAGAATTTGAACTTGGACTTCGTTGACTTGGACTTGAAGGGCTTGGATCTGGACTTTTATTTGAATCATCATTTTCTAAAATTCTTGTTTCTTAGACAGAATTTTCATTCCAGTTTCATTCACTTTTCTCATCGAAGATAACATCTCTGGAAATTACCAATTTATTTGTTTTTGGATTGTACAGTCGATAAGCTTTTGAAACTTCATTGTATCTAACAAGGATATATTTTTCATCAAATTTTTCTGTCTTGAGAGGTACTTTTCCCATAAGCAATACATCTAAAAACTCCGAAATAATTTACTTTTGGTTTTCTCATAGACCATGCCTCAAAAGATATTTTATTTTAGAGAAATTTTGTAAGAGACCTGTTCAGAATATGAACAATAGTATAAACAGCTTCAGCTCAAAATTTATTAAGAAGATTCTTACCTTTCAATACACTCCAAGCCATTTCGACTATTGTTCTATTTCTTCTCTGTTCTACTCCATTTTGTTGTGGAGTATAGGCTGCTGTCAACTCTCTTCCGATTCCATTCTTTTTGTAGAAAATCCAAAATTCTTTTGATGAAAATTCTCCTTCTCGATTTGTTCTCAAGGCTTTTAATGGAAAACCATTTTGCTTTTCAGCATCAGTTTTAAACTGAGTAAAAACTGAAAATGTTTCTGATTTTTTAGCCAAGAAATATACCAACATCATTCTACTTTAATCATCAACAATTAAAAGAAAATATCTTTTCTTATTAAAAGTTTCTATTTGAATTGGTTTGCATATGTCTGCATGGACCAGTTCCAATGGCTCTCTAGCTCTCCAAGATAATTCTAAAAAATGACAATCTATGTAATTTTTTATAAATACACCCGTCACATAGTTTTCTTTCTTCATTTATTGGTGGTAGTCCAATTACCATACCTTTATGATTCATCAATTTCAAACTTTGAAAATTTAAATGCCCAAATCTTAAATGCCACAAGCAAGATTTATCAATATTTTCAGAACTCAATGCATAATTTTCACATGATGGCATCACCACAAGAAAATCCTTATTTGGGGTCATTTTCACCTTGGCTATAGTTTGTTTACTTTTTTATAAAAAATCACACATTTATATTTATTGAAATTGACTTAAAATCTTTTTTTCATCAAGTGACCTACACTTAAAAGATTTTGAGTCAAAACAGGGACATAAAGAACATCAGAAATTTATTTAGGAATTTATTTAGGATTACCTCATTTTGGTTTTACTGCAATTACTCATTTTCTTTCAACATTTGGGAGCTTCCCATCACCAAGCTTGACTTGAGAAGTGATTTTCATCTATGTCAACAAAACTGCTTCGATTTCCTATCATATGATTGCTACAACCACTATCCAGATACCAAATATCATGTGAATTCTATTGAATATTCATGCATGAATAAAACACATGGCCCATATTATTATTTTTCTCAAAAAAATGTTTTGTATTTTTCTGTTGAAACCAACAATCTCTTTGAGAATGATTGGGGTTCCTACACTTTTGACATTTATATCGGCAATCCCTGGATTCATGTCCTGATTTTTTGTAAATAACACAGTAAGATTCAGATTTATCTTTTCCATCTGGATTTTTTTGGCTGTTGAAATTATTTCTTCCTCTTCGTTGACCGCTAGAAAAATTGTCTTCCATGACCGTTTGATAATTTTAAAATGCCCCCCTTTCTTTATTTTCTTCAATATTTTTCTCTTTTAAACTTGTCATTTTTTACAGAAAAGATTGTTTTATATTCTAGGTGGAAAATCTGTTCATTATTTACTCATGTACTTCAAGAGACCCACTTAATTGGTGTAATGAAAATTTAGATAAATCTTTTGATTCATCTATGGCAGCTACAATATGGTCAAACTTTACAGGCAAGCTTGTCAAAACATTCTGGACTATTTTTTTATCAGGAATATCATCTCCATAACATCTAATTTGATTTATTATTCCAGCAACTTTAGTAAAAAAGTTTTGAACGGCTTCACTATCTTTCATCATCAAATTATCAAAATTTCTCAATAAATTTTAGAGTTTGATATAAATCACTTTTTTGGATCCCTGAAATTCATTTTTAAAAATATTCCAAGCTTTTTTTGATTTTGAAACAATTTTTATTCTAAGAAATATAAATTTACTTACAGCTTGCTGGATAAAGAGAAGGGCTTTTGCATCTCTCTTTTTATTTTCCCTGAATTCATTCTGATTTGCCTGCGACCACGGATTGAATGCTAATGTATCTTCGGGTACCACATAACCTTCTTCAATAATATCCCACATAACTTGTAAGGTAAAGAGAGTCTTCATTTGGAACTCCATGAGTCGTAATCTTCTCCATCTAAGATGGGTATTAAATTTTGGGTATAATATATACCCGAGGTTAATGCCAGTAAAGTGGTCTTTTAGGAAGCACAAATCTACGCTTTGATACCAAATGTCGAAAATTTACAGAAGCGTCGATATAATAATTTGATCGGAAAATAGTAAAGAAAAAAACATATATTTTCTATAAACATCCAAATACACCTTCTTCAAGGACAACTTGCATATGTAAAATAAAACACACAAGGACCTATTTATAGAGCTTATAACTCTACTATTTGGCTATTGAAGAGCCCATTGGACTACCCTACCGCCTTCGTCTCGCGGTTTACTTCCTTATGCACCGCCTACAGGAGAATGTAGAGAGAGAGAGAGAGAGAGGGGGTGATTGAATTAGAGAGAGACAAATTACCTTTTTTTTTTTTAACAGGTTGGAAGTTGTAAGGAAAGCGATATGTGATGCGGAGGATGCCTTGGATGAATTCATGTTACAAATGAAGAGTGAAGGTGGATCCCGCATCCGTAGACTGATTATGTCTCGTTTTGAAAGAACACTTAAGATGGCTTGTTCCACAAGTTGTTAAAATTGCAGATGAGAGAAAGAGAACTTAAATTCCTTGAAACTAGAAGTTGGGGCAGGTCCAGATAATATGGATTTGATATGGGAACACTGTCGCATAGTTGATGATTCCATTGAGGTAGCTGATATAATCGGATTTGAGGAGGATGTGAAAGAGTTGCAAGACTTGAGGTAATTTGTTTGATGGGGATGGTGGGAGTTGGGAAAACCACTATGGAAAGAAACCAGAGTCACTTTTATCAGTTTTCCTTGGTGGGGTCGTTTAGGAAGCTAGAATTTCTGAAAGACATAGTGAAAGGATTTTCCCTAGAGTGGACATATGCAGCTCCAACCTTAGAGGACATGGATGTCGGACAATTACAAACATACCTGAAGTGGAGGTGTTAGATGATGTTTGGAACTTGGTAAAAGCTTTTACGCTGTCTAATCGTTCTGGAAGTGGTAGGATTATTTTGACTACCAGACTAGGCGACATACCTGCAGAGGTCGACGCAAAATGCCATGCGCATATGCTTCAGTCCCTAGATTATCCACAGGCGTGGAGAAAGCATTTGGGAGAAATCAAATCGCAAAAGAATTTGAAGAAGTTGCGAAAGAATTTCTGAGTATCTGTCATGGTTTACCCCTCACAATTTTATGTTGCGGGTGTGATGGCTACCCTACCATTGGAAATACTTGCTTGGAGGGGAGCACTTGACACTTGTGAGTTGGCCAGAAATCCCTCGTTGGGAACAATAAATGGAATCCTATTGATGATTTATAAGGAGTTGTCTCCTCTTCTCAGATATTGTCTTTTGTATTGCTGCTTATTTTCCTTGGGTTATGGCACTGAGAAGGATATGTCGATTAGATTGTGGATTGCAGAAGGATTGGTAGAAATATACCCTGATAAGACGGTGGAGGAGGTGGCATAGAAGAACATTTTGCAGAACTGATCAGCAAGAACATGATTGAAGCAGTGAGTTCAGACGCTAATGGCAAGGTTCGAGGATGTCGTGTTGATGCGTTGACTACGTTCGAGAGTGGAAAAATAGGGCCAAGAACCGAAATACATTTCAGAACCAGGCATATGTCGGTTGTTGAGTAACAGGAGGGCATTCCATTACTCACATGTAACCTACACCTTCGCCCCATTCTCATTTTTTGATGTTGTTAGCTAGCCTTTTTCTGTATCAAATTTATCACAGTTTAAATTATTAAGAGTGTTGGAAATGGGAGGCTGTAAAATTGATGTGTTAGCCAGTGAAATAGGGAATTTAGGGTTCAAGAACACAGAAATTCGAGGGTTTGGTAATTCCTTGCAAAATCTAAGTACACTTGAAATATTAGATGCTAGAGGGAGTAACCTTCAATCTTTGCCTAACGAGATATCCAATTTAAAGCATTTAACCCACCTGCTTGTTAGCAGGCAGGATTGTGATTGTGATTTAGAGGTGGAAAGTCTCATTCAAGTGCTTGATCCAGAATCGTTTCTTTCGTGCCCATTAATATTGGCGTGGGTGTTTAACAAACCTGCATACATTAGAGCACATAGGAGCAGACGGAACTGTTATCGCAAAGCTATACAACTTGATCCAGTTACAAAAATTGTCCATCGAATTTTCCCCACCATATTATAGATACAACTTATGGACATCCATCTCGAAAATTAGACGCCTTCAAGGTTTGTTAATGGATTCAAGTTCTGCACCTGCATACATAGGTGGTTCTCAGTACCCATTCAATCTACCTCTTCTACGTATATGTGGTTCTCAGTACCTATTCAATCTAACTCGTCTACATATAAAAGCTTTTTTTTTATGGAAATTACCACCATGGTTGTGTTACCATGAGAAGCTCACGGACATACACTTGTAGCCTTACAAAACATGCCCAATTTGAGGGAGCTTGTTCTTGTGAAGGCGTTCGCGACTGAGTCACGTGACCTCAAAATAGATAGGAGAGAGAGTGTAGAGCATTTTTTGTTTAAATCTATTAATTTTTTATTTGGGGATGAATATAAGGAAAAAGTATTAGGATTTAAGGTGGGATACAAAAAGTTTTGAAGGGTAAGATGTCTAGAAAGTTGAATTTGGGGGGCATCTATAAATTTTCTTTTTTTTTTTTGGTAGATCACTAAAAAGTTTGAAACCCCTTACGGAATATCTCAATTAATATATATGGGGTTAGATTGTTTTCACTTAAGGTACTTCTTCAGAAAAATTTATAAATTTTTCAAATTGCTCTTGTTCAAGTTTGAAAAGATGAAGAGTTAGAGCATTTCAATATTTAACACGCCAAGCAGCCCCAACTGAATGAGGAAAATACCCCTTCCCTTGCGTAGGTTTACAAATATTGAAAAAGGATTAGTGCTAAAGAGCTACTAGGGTATTTTTCTCAATTGGTACCCAAATACCTTGTATTTATCAAATAGAAAAATTACCCATAATTATATGTCATTACTAATCTTAAACATTGTATTATTTATTTGTAACCAAGAACAAATAGAGGTATTTTATTATTCAATTGGGGCCTTTTGGGGTCAAATTATTACAATGGCTCTGTTTATTCCCCCTTTTCGAATATTAAATAAGAGCAATTTGATAAAAAATTTGAACTTTTTTAGGAGATACTTAAAAGATACTTAAGTGAAATGGAAAAAAGAATTAGACTCTAAAATATTAATTGAGATCATTTGACCGCTTTAATGATCAATCCCATAAGTATGATACATATGTTTTGTTCTTTTCCTAGTAATCGCAGGAAAAGGAGTGAAAAATGGTGCGTAGTGTGGATCCCTTATTTTCAACGAACCAAATATAAAGTTTTAAAATGAAAAAGCAACTCTTCACAAAGAATGGCAACACTTCAGCGTTTCGGGACAAAGCCGAGGGTCCATTTGTATTCGGCGGAATAACTGGGTGTTGAGCTCCATGGGTCAACTTGGCCCTTGTTGAAAATGACTAAAAAATGCCCTTTATTTTTTTAAAAAAAAAACTTAATTAAATAATTTGTAAATATAATTTTATATCATTTATATGATTATTCAATGATTTAAGAAGTTTTCTCTCGAAGTCCTCCAATTTTAAGTTCTTTTATTTTTTTGAAATTTCAAGTTATATATCAACATTTTGAATAATCCATTTTTTATGTACATTTTTGGATTTTCATGGTCCTCTAATGAATATTATTACTACTTTTAATCTTTTTTAATTATCAATTATTTTAACAAATTTTTTACAAGATATTTTTGTTTTTTATTCTGACTTTTTTTTGTCTTTTACACTACTAGGCCCAGTTTAAGGCCTGAGTAGAGTTTAAACGCATAAGGGAGAATATTCTATCGTATTGGAAAAATTTATTGTAAGAGTTAATAAATGATAATTATTATTAAGGATTATCTACAAAGAGACTATTTACCTTTTGTATATAGAAGTAACAACTATTCTGACTCATTAGATGTCAAATTGGATGGTCTAGGGTGAGTCACAAAGTCCGAAAATTATTTTTTGAAACTTTGTGTCTATTCAATAATACTCTTACAACCACCTCTTTTAAAATCTAAAGGACAAGAATGATTGTGACCTCCTTGTATAAAAGATAAAGGAAAAAGTTTATATAGAGACAAGGCTCTAAACAATCAAATTTGAACCTACGGCAAACATTTCACTAAAATAGGTTGTTTTGATGCCCAAATATCTTCAAATTGATCATCTCGACATCAAGATGCAAGGACATGAGAAAAAAATAGATCGCAAGTTTTGGAAATAGTGTATTTTGTAATGTATTTTTGGACCGTCAATTTTCAAGATTTTCAAGTTTTCATAGATATGTCGATCTACACTATTTTTGAAGCTGTAAGCTTTACAATAAATATGAAAATATACTTTTAAGGCTATCACAAAGATTTTTAATATTTAAACTACATTTCTCAAGGTAGGTTCTAATTTGATTGTTTAGAGCCTAGGCTCTATAGAAACCGCACCCAAAGATAAATAGTCTCTTTGTAGACAGTTCCTTAATATTATTGTCATATTTCAGCAACGAATTTTATTGAGATATTTTCGGCGAGGTCATGTATGTCAGGTAATTGTCAGAATTTATAATATATATCTCATTTCTTATGGAGTAAGTAAAGTTTCAAATGAAGATTTGAGTAAGTTCTAAATTTCTTCCCAAATTCATACTTTAGACCATAAATATTCAAGCTATTTCTTAGGTACTGATTCATTATTTCTTAAAATTTAAAATGCTAAGTTATCATTAAGTTCCAAAATGTTGTTTTTTATGGGGTGATATACAATGAGAACATTTACTTTTGATAGAAGGGGTCACAATTCCTTACAACCATTTGATGTGAAATTTGATAGCTTGGATGTGTCATAAAGTCTGAATTTTTTTTTTTTGAAGTTTAAGCTTGGTCAATAGAATAATTGCAGCCACCCAATTTCATATCTGGTCAAGATTAAACCACCTTTCATTAAAAGTAGATGGTGTCATTTTATACTTTCCCATTTTTTACTATCCTATAAGATAGTTGTCATGATAATAACGGTTAGGGCTCATAGCAACATAATAAATTGATCGGGTCGTGATAATATTGGAGATAATCGGATTTTTCTTGTGAGAAGATCATGATATGATCGGGTCGTGATAATATCGGAGATAATCGGATTTTTCTTATGAGAAGATCATGATATAATCAATTTATCATGGATGATAATTGTCACAGAGGACAGTTCATCATCGGAAGTTGAAACAGAGAAGCTTTTCAGCAAAAAGCCTTTGGAGAAGTACTCAGCACAGGATGAAATAGAGGAGCCTTTGGAGAAGTACTCATTACATAGTCAAATAGAGGAGCCTTTCAGCAAAGAGCCTTTGTGGAAG